>JAMQGT020009202.1:0-82486 GCA_024447675.2 Pterophyllum scalare | reverse complement strand
TATTGCTGTAGACTGAACTCTAATTAGTGGCATTGTCTGGCATTCATTTAGTTGAGCTGAATCTTTTCCTGTTGTCTGGATTGACAGAAGGACCTCTCACTGCCTCTTTATTCAATGAGTGCATGGTTCTGGTGCAGTGTAGTTCATCCACTGAGGGGTTCTTCTATTGTGTTTCCATCAAGCAGATTTGGCATTCCTCCGTTTACAGAATCATGTGAATTATGAACAGTTGAGCAAAAGCATCTTTTCTGGAGCGTCGTTATTATGCTTCCTGTGGTCCCGCATTAACTCCTAGTGAAGCCTCAGCCGGTTGCCAAGGAGCTAACAAGGTGCATAAAGCGCTGCTAGGATTGCATGGGACTCAGAAAATGACCTTATTGCTCCCCCAGTGTCTGACCCAGTCATGTTTAAGGCTGGTTCCAAGTCTTACTGAATATAATTAGAGTCTTTAATGTTCCCAGTAAAAAGAAGGGTATGTAGGGCCCATCAGGTAACAGGTTTTACTAAGCTACAGGCTTTCGTTAACAACTAATGTGCTACTGTATTTTATTTTAATTTACAATGCTAGTGGCGGAACCTCATAAACAAGTTTCAAAATAATTATTTGCTTTAACCGAACACACTCACCAAATCTAGTATAAACTCAGTCCAATCAGCTTTCAGAAATATTTTCTTTTTAATGACTTTATTTTGAATTTTGCTCCTCCACTTGACATGTTAAAACACAACCCCACCATGCCTCCATTGTGGATACTCCAGCTGAAGGTGAGATTCACCTGTGGGGAGAGAGAAAATGCCTGTTATTGAAAGAACTATTTCTTTCAATAACAGGCAGTTTCTCTCTCCCCACAGGTGAATCTCACCTTCAGCTGGAGGTTATATACGGCAAATGAAGCGCTGTGGTGGGGTTGTGTTTTAACATGTCAGATATGGAGGACAAAATTCAAGATGAATCATAAAAGAAGTGTTTGTTGAAAGCTGATTCGACTGATTTTATACTAATTTGGTGAGTGTGTTCGGTTAAAGCAAATCATTTTAAAACTGCTTTATGAGGTTCCACAGGCTAATTAATCAACACATTGTAAATTAAAATAAATACAGTGGCACATTAGTTGTTAACGAAAGCCTAGTTAGCTTAGTAAAACCTGTTACCTGATGGGCCCTACATACCCTTCTTTATTTTACTGGGAACATTAAAGACTCTAATTATATTCAGTAAGACTTGGAACCAGCCTTTGAGAACATAAACTCATCAGGAAAGCGTTGCTGGGGTCAGACACTGGGGGAGCAATAAGGTCATTTTCTAACAGGCAGTCGCCCCCAGCTGGCCGTTAGAAATACTGCACATTTTTCATTGGCTTCACTTTCTGGACCCAAAGGCACACAATCTACAGTCACATGGGAAAAAAGGCTTCACAGGGCAGGAGCAACTAATTCCAGCCCATGAATCAGCAGCTTGTAGAACTCGTTTTAGCAGCAATAACTTGGTAATCGTTATCCGTATGGCTTCATCAGCATTCTGCGGCTCTGTGGAGGAATTCTGGCCCTCTGTTCTTTACAGCGTTGCTTCAGTTCATTGAGGTTGTGCATTCATCCTACCACACCATAAATCAGGTTGAAGTCTGGACTCTGGGCCATTGCAGCACCTTGAATCTTTTCTTTGTCAGTCGTTCTGTTGTAGATCTGTGCTTTGAATCACAGTCCCGGTGGATGACCCAGTTACGGCCGAGCTTTATGGCCTCACATTTGACTCTAGAATACTTTAATACACTCGGTCAGCTCAGATCATCAGCCCTCCACCACCGTGCTCACAGTTGGTGTGAGGCGTTTGTGTTGATATGCCGTTTGGTTTTCCTAATGTGGTGCTTTGTGTTGCGGACGGACGTCTCCACAGGTCGTTGTTCCAGAGGTGGTTTGTTCAGAAGCATCTCTGCAAACTAAGCTGTACTTGTTCAGTCTCTTTCTCTCTGTTGTCTACTTGAATGAACTTGAACATGAATTTCTCTGAGCACTGCATGGTCTGAGCTCGGGGGTGAATTTGCTGGGACGTCCACTCCCGGGTCCACCTGAATGTGGCTGAACATCGGATCGTTCCTGTGGGAGCCGTTTTTACAGGACTGCGTGGAGTTACGTGAAAACTTTTTTATATGGCTGTGTTGCTGAGCTGCTCTCTAAAAACAGCAACCTGTAAAGCCAAAAATGATTTTGTCTTTATTTTATTTCAAGGTTCATTTGAAAGAGTCGCTGACCAGAATTAAATCAAACACCGACCAAAGTCACTGGCTCTACAAACCTGATCTAAGCCTGGTTCATGTCATCCAGAAACACACAAGGAGCTGGAGGCTGAGATCCAGCCATCTCTCCATTTTCTTCAGGGGCACAGTGGAGCCTATCCCTGCTCTGCCCTGCTTACGCCCCGGGCAGGTCCCCAGGCTATCACAGGCCTGACCGATTGTTGTGGCCCTGGCAACATACTGTTTACATATATTATTGTGAGGAGATATGAAGTAAGAGGATGACAGAGAAGGAAGCGGCATAAAAGAAAAGTACAAAGTAAAGCAGAAACATTTAAAGGACACGGTTCTAAGGATTAAATATTTAACGTGTTAATTTATTGTCTCGTTCTCTTTAGTTCATAAAATGTTTCAGTCATTTTGAATCCTTTGAAACCCTTCAGATCATCTTTTTATAGTTCAGAATAACTTTTAATGGCATCCCATCATTTATTAAATCATTTCCAGTCGCAGTTTAAGTGCAGGGAGTCGCAGAAACTCAAACTCCGAACACTTGTCCCCTCTGGCTCACTGTACTCTGCACCTCACACAATCTAATTAGAGCCTGTGTGTGTGAGACAGCAGTGAGATGACATCGTTCATGGCGATTTATGGTGTTCCTCAGCTGACCTGGATGCCGACACGCACACGGCGACGGTTCATAAAGCGTTCGCAGACATCTTGTCTCTCCCTCCCTCCGTCAGTCCGTCTGTCTGTTATATTTGGAAACATGGAAATCAGACCTGGAGCTGAAGGTGCTGGTGAAGGTGGGATGGAGGGAGGGGGCTCCAGTGCTGCATTGTCATGGCAACAGCTGAAGGGGTGAAAGTAACATTTCAAAATAAAAGGCAGAGAATGTGGGATATATCACACTGGATTCACATTAACATGATTATCCTGTTCCCACCCAGGCCCATCAGTGGCCACCGGGTGTAAAATGATCCAATGTGCTCTTCAGTAAATGTTTAGTTACATAAAAGCACATTAATCAGTGTGTGAAGTCCTGTCGTAAAGGCTGATTTCTGGCAGCAGATCTCACAGGACGCAGATGGCACAGGGGAGAATGTGGCAGCCAGCTGATGTAAAGATGTGACTTTTATTTTACAGCACGTCTGTCGGGCTCTGTGCTCGACACCAGGCTTAAAGGTAAGGCTGCACAGATTAATACCGAGCCAAATGAAAGCCACAAGCCAAAAACCTGATTATATTCTGTTCGGTCACACAGCCGACACAATTATTGCTACATATTTATCAGGCTCTGTGTGTGCAGAAGAAGATTACAGAATGCATGAGGCGAGCTGAAGAAGGAAAATCACTAAAACAGACCTGTCACCTCAAGGTGCTTTTATATTGTAAGATACACAATAATGGAGAGAAAACCCCAACAATCAAACGACACCCTGTGAGCAAGCACTTGGCAAGAGTGGGACAGAAAAACTCCCTTTTAACAGGAAGAAAGCTCCAGCAGAACCAGGCTCAGGGAGGGGCAGCCATCCATCATGACTGGTTCGGGGGGTGGGAATACAGGTATGATATCAAAGAATGCTTGACGGTAATTTTAGGTCGTTTGAAGCTAAGACCGAAGTGGACCTTGTAACAGGATCATGTTTCCGAGCTCTGCAGAGGAACAAGAGTTGTTACCATTCATCTGGCCGTCAGACTAAAATGCAGTCAAGTCTACAGTTTGGAGTAATTTAGAAAATAGGGGTGTGGTATCGGATATAAAAAGCAGCTCAAAATGTAGTTTTTCATTGTTTTTATTGGACAGGTAGATGATTTCTATGAGTGGGCACAGCTCATCTCCACACAGGCTTTATAAACCTTTCCCACTCTCTTACTACAACTTGAATGATGAAGATGATGAGTTATGTGGCTGTGCAGTACTGATGGCGATGAAGGTGGTGCAGCATCTTCACCCTTGGCCGTAACTTCTATTTCCGCTAAAGGCGTAGGCGTGACTTATCTCTTCGTACAAGTGATGAACATATTTTTAAAAATTTGCGATACAGTGAAGCTGCAATAAGTAAACCACAATATAGCGAGGGACCACTGTGGAATATTTTTTCTATTTGTAACGCTGTGTATAAAGTTCAAACAGGAAATGCTTTCCCATACTTTTGGTTGGTTGGAGGTAGTCGGGGTGAATGGCGACTGTACGGAGCATCATGCACACTGCTGTGTGAGGTTAGGCTTTGGAGATAAGGCATGTTCGTAGGAGCATCTTCTTCTTAACAAGTTAACGTGGACTCGAGGATAAACTGACTCGATTTGTATTCTTAAAGGTCACTGTGACTTCAAAACACATTTTGGTCAAATCTCAAGTATTCCAACACTAATTATGACCGAGCTGTACACAAATATGAACTAGGATGAATTTAGTAATGACATTTAATACCCAAAAGGTCAAATTACAAACGTGAACAGGAACAGTTGTAACCTGATACTTGACTATTCACTACAGGCAGCAGTTCTGGTTCAGCACTGAGACAAAGTACGATCATTCCCTCACGTGTTTATCTGTCATGTACGTACTGCTATGGTGGTGAATATTAAACGGGGCCGAGGATGGACGGATGGACGGACGGATGGATGGATGGATGGGGAATCCCTATCAGCCCAAAGCTCAGGCTTCAGACTGCACTAAGGACTCAGTTTCAGACAGTTTTTCTATTCTTTGATGATGATCTATTCTTTCTACTCTTTGTATAATAAGGGTTATCCCTTATATGGTCGTCTCAGGCACACAGCAAGCCTAGAAGCCCCACCCATGTGTCTTCTATTTGTAAGGGACAGCCAATTAGAAGAAAGCTAGCTTAAAGTTTTGAAAACCTTAAAGGAAGAAGCTAACCAGCTTGTTTGAGCCAGAGGAGGAACTCAGGCGCTGCTTGCAGTAATTTTATCTTGATCTCCTGAATATAGGCTGTTTTCAGTGTTCTACTAATGACTGATGCTTTTGGTTGGAAGATGATTCTGAAATCTCTGGTCTGGATGAGACATCATGACATAAGAAGTAAAGCAAACCTGCTACAGCAGAGGCTGTGCAGCTGAGTTTGAGAGTGTGTGCTTGTGTGCATTTTGTGGCTAGCAGTGCAGCATCTTCTTTGTCACTGGTAGAAAATGTCTGTGTGTGCTCTCAGTCTGATGACATCGGCGGTAATCCATCCACACTGTTGCAAAACCCGAGAGGACGGTCGCACTGCATGCTGGGAAAGAAGCTGCCAGCAGTGTCACTTGGTTTTGTTCAGTGTGGAAGCAGAAAAATCTCTCGAGCAGTGAGTGAGTGAGTGAGTTCCCTCGTGTCATCTCTGCTCTTCTACCTCTTTGGTTTCCTACATTTCCCAGAGTGCTCGTGGGCCCCATCTTGTTGCCTTGGATGGCAAGATGAGTGATGTGGGGGTAGAAGGTGAGAATCACGTCCCAACCTGTGATGCCTTTTAGCCTTTTTCTGATCTCCAGCTTACAGAATGGAAAAACTTTCTTCCCGTTGATGTTTAAGGTTCGAGTTTCTACGGTCAAACCCAAGAAACAGTTTTAATGTTATGTTTGAGGACCTTTGAAATCTTCTGGCCGTGACTGAAACTGTGCCTTTGTTCTTCATGAGCAGGAGGAGTTCAAGTGAATTCAGATCACTGGTTTTTAATGGACTTTAATGTGCTGCGCTCACATCGTCACACTCGAGTAACAAGCTTAAATAAAACCTCGAATTTTCAGTTTTTTTAAAAGCTGTGACTCATGTTCCAGTAAAGATTCACTGACTTATCAGATTATTATTAATTCTGCATGCCGGTTACATTCACCCTAAAACAAGATGTTTTTAAGATGCTTTTGACTTTTAAACTAGTGATCTATCATTAAAAATACATTCAGCCTCAGACGTCTCATACATGAATATTGTTTCCTGATTTACAGCCCACTCATTCTCTGATCTAAGAGAGCCGTTTGCCACCATTAATGCATTCAAACTAAGTTATTGTGCTGAGAACGTAGCGAGCATCTTTCCCAGGAGAGCCGAGGCGATCTCAATCCCGCTGCTGTGAAAGGAGAAAATAAAGAGACCTGCACTCCTGATAATTTTTGGACTCATTAATTATTGAATTTAGCCTGTAAAGGGCTTGAAAGATTAAACATTTAGCTGACAGGAACAGATCTGGGATAAGATGCAGCAGGTGCACACACCTAGCTGTTTGAACCAGCCGTCTGAAACGAGCCGTGTAAGCATCTCTGAAACACAAACAGCTGTTCCAACTTTTAAAAAGCCAAAAAACAAAAAAGCAAATTTAAGCAAGATGGCACCAACACACCCAACATTTAAGTTTGTTTCTGCACAAAAACCACGGGGTTGGGTTTAGATCTTCATGTGGAGCCAAGAGATTCTCACTCGGTTTCGAGTCGAGCTCGATCTGAAAATTAGTGACAATCGGAGAGCAATCCAATAAATTCAATTCAATTCAATTCAATTTTATTTATATAGCGCCAAATCACAACAAACAGTCGCCTCAAGGCGCTTTGTATTGTGGGTAAAGACCCTACAATAACACAGAGAAAACCCAACAGTCAAAACGACCCCCTATGAGCAAGCACTTGGCGACGGTGGGAAGGAAAAACTCCCTTTTAACAGGAAGAAACCTCCAGCAGAACCAGGCTCAGGGAGGGGCAGTCATCTGCTGCGACCGGTTGGGGCTGAGGGGAGAGAGACAGGACAAAAGACATGCTGTGGAAGAGAGCCAGAGATTAATAATAATGATTAAATACAGAGTGAAGTATAAACAAGTAAATAAAGGTGAATGAGAAGAAACAGTGCATTATGGGACCCCCCTCAGCAGCCTAGGCCTATAGCAGCATAACTAAGGGGTGGTTCAGGGTTGTCTGATCCAGCCCTAACTATAAGCTTGATCATAAAGGAAAGTTTTAAGCCTAATTTTGAAAATAGAGAGGGTGTCTGTCTCCCAATCCAAGCTGGGAGCTGGTTCCACAGATGAGGGGCCTGAAAGCTGAAGGCTCTGCCTCCCATTCTACTTTTAAGTATCCTAGGAACCACAAGTAAGCCAGCAGTCTGAGAACGAAGTGCTCTATTGGGGTGATATGGTACTATGAGGTCTTTGAGATAAGATGGGGCCTGATTATTCAAGACCTTGTATGTTAGGAGAAGGATTTTAAATTCTATTCTGGATTTAACAGGGAGCCAATGAAGAGAAGCCAATATGGGAGAAATATGCTCTCTCTTTCTAGTCCCTGTCAGTACTCTAGCTGCAGCATTTTGGATCAGCTGAAGGCTTTTCAGGGAGTTTTTAGGACAGCCTGATAATAATGAATTACAGTAGTCCAGCCTAGAAGTAATAAATGCATGGATTAACTTTTCAGCATCAATCTGAGAAAGGATGTTTCTAATTTTATAAATATTGCGCAGATGTAAAAAAGCCGTCCTACATATCTGTTTAATATGTGCATTGAAGGACATATCCTGGTCAAAAATGACTCCAAGATTTCTCACAGTGTTACTGGAGGCCAAAGTAATGCCATCCAGAGTAAGTATCTGGTTTGACACTGTGCTTCTAAGATTTGTGGGGCCGAGTACAAGAACTTCAGTTTTATCTGAATTTAGTAGCAGGAAATTAGAGGTCATCCAGGCCTTTATGTCTTTAAGACATTCCTGCAGTTTAACTAACTGATGTGTGTCATCTGGCTTCATGGATAGATAAAGCTGAGTATCATCTGCATAACAATGGAAATTGATGCAATGCTTTCTAATAATACTGCCTAAGGGAAGCATGTACAATGTAAATAAAATTGGACCTAGCACAGAACCCTGTGGGACTCCATAATTAACCTTACTGTGTGAAGACGACTCCCCATTTACATGAACAAATTGGAGTCTATTTGATAAATATGATTCAAACCACTGCAGTGCAGTACCTTTAAATGGCAAAGCCGTATTCGTCGCACATCAAGCTCTGTTGGTTCAGGCAGCCAGGTTCAGCCAAACCTACAGTAATGTTAACCTACATCAGCTGATGGGTCAGCTGATACCCACCTACACATCCAGCTGGCAGCTCTCACATGGGTCACACTTTAAGTTGCTTTAGCCTCTCTGCATCCACTGCACAGCTGCCACAAGCCACTTTGCAGCCCCCCTCCACCCGAGCTCCTCCTCTGTGACACTGTCCCGTCTGCCGTCACCGATGGCTGCTGAACAGGGTCTTACTCCTGCTCCTTCAACATTGCTGTAACACTGAATATAAATGACTGCAGATTGAAACAACTTATTTTAACTGTAGTCACTCTGACTAAAATTCACATCTGTGGGCACTAATCTGAGGCCACTTGACCTTGCAAGCTTAAGACCTTTATAATAATACAGAGGAAGCCCCAACAGTGTTATTTTAGTGAGCACACAGCAGTTATTGAACTAACCCCCAAACTATTGGCAGGAACAGCAAAACTTTAAAGTATGATTAGATTCAAATAAGGCTTGAATCATTTCTGCTGGGGAACTGGGTCACTGCAGCAGCACAGTCAAGTATTCATACTCCTCTGTGTGAGAATAGAAGGAGTACAGTATATGTAGGGTAGTGCAAAATATAACTGCTAAGTGGATCAGCAGTTAAAAGCTCTGAGCATCACAGAGTAGCCCCCCCCCCCCCAGGCTGCATCGCTCTGTTTTTGTACTGCAGTAAAATAATTACAAACGCCATGATGTTTTTAATTCTCACAGCAAACGCGTGTTTCAGCTGCAGTGTCTGCGCGTCACTTTGTGTGTTGGGCTCTGATTGAAAGCACACACAGACAAACAGGCTCCGCGTAGCCTGCAGCATGTGCTGCATATGGGACTGCACGGTATTTGTCTGTGAAATTTAAAGAAAGGTAAGTGTTAGGGAACATGGTCCATACTCCTACAGATTTATATTCACATGTGGTCTTTGTTTTTTCTTCCTGGGGGGGGGGTTGTTTCATGTGATTTGGGTGAACTGACCCTTTAAAACACTGTAGAAACTCTGGGGAAGAATTGGCAGAGCTACACTATCTGCTGCCTGTTCAGCCCAGGACTTGTGCAGCTGCTGGTGTGTGTGCTTGTGTGCGTGCATGCATGCGTGTGTGTATGTGTGTGTGTGTGTGTGTGTAAGAGCTAAGACGACGCAGCAGCACTGACTGCTGCAGGCTTGTTGAATGGAGGTGCACAGTACTTAAATATCAGCAGCCTGCAATGCACACGTGTGTGTGTGTGTGTGTGTGTGTTAGCATTCAGGCCTGTTTGCTATTGTGTCATTATCTGTGTGTGTCCTAAGTGTAAGTAAATGTGTGTAGATGTGCTGCAGGGGAAACTGGGCTAGCTGATATGAATAGAGAGGTGATGAATTACCTCTCAGAGTTCGAGCCGCAGGACAACACCCTGGGGTCCAACTGTGTGTGTGTGTGTGTGTGTGTGTGTGTGTGTGTGTGTGCGCGCATGCAGAGGTGTCTGCTGGCACAGGATGTATAGACAAAAGTTGGGCGGTAAGGTCACTGTAGAGGGAGAAAGTATACCCGAGAGCTTTCCAGCTACAGCACACAGACCTACAGTAAAGCAGCCGAGTGATCCTGGATATTTGCTGCTGGGGAGTGTTCCATATGCAAAAAGTTGCAGGAAGTTTTCTGTTTTTAATGTTTGTGATTTTTTTTTTATGTCATTGTCACAATGTCGGCAGATGTTAAAGTTATATGCTTCTCTTATGTAGTTGTGTACATACAGAGTATGAGGTAATGAAGGAAAATAAACACAAAATTTATAAGTTGTGAGATTTTATTTATTTTTTAGTTGTTTTGGGTTTTTTATTTTGGTATTTTTAATTAAGGGACACACTGCAAGCTTCCAGATTAATGGAGAACTCATGTTAGTGTAAATAAGCCTGCAGGTTTTATTCTGCCTCGAGGATGTGATTGGAGGAGGTGTCGTTGGGTTGAGTTATTGATCCCGGGAGTTCAGATATCTGAACCTCCTTCCAGTCTAATCTTGAGAAGTAGGAGACGCGGTTCCTTCACTTAAACGCACCATTTCCTGAGCTTTTCCAGTTCACAGCTTCATTAATGTTTCAGTCCAGAGTATCATGAAGGTCAGAGTCTCCTCTCACAGCGCACTGAACGATGCCACGATAATTCACGTTAAGAACTCCTACAGTCATTACTACAGCAACATGTACAGAGTTTCTGCCACCACACAGGTGAAACTGCTGCAAAATGATTGGCTCGTAGGTTTCCCATTGTGGCTGTTAATTGGCCATTGGGGTGCAGGCGAGGAACAGCTGCCATCTGTGGAATTACAGGATTTCCCACAGATTTCTGTTCAGGATTGTTTGAGTGCCGCGTCTCTTCCTCCTGCTGATTTTAATCCAGAGTGCCTCATTTTTATTTTACCACATCTTTAATCTTCACATCAGCTCAGCATTAGTTTTTGCACAGACTGAGGACTGAGGGGTTTGCTTTGATATAATGATGGACAGTGAGGAGACTTTTAATACAGTGCTCTCACTTCCTGCCATTTTATCTGACAGATTAGGTTTAGGTTTAGGTCAGGGACGCTCAGAGTAGTGGTTCTGGATAGTGTGTGTGTGCGTGCGTGTGTGTGTGTCTCTTTACGGATGTAACCTATTGGAAACAGTACATCAACTGTGAGCAGCAGCAGTGGAGGATCTATTTAAAACACGCACACACTCACTTACACATGCAGTCCTTGTTACCGTGACAACATGTTTCTTCATTTGCAACGGTTGCCCTTAACAACACTGTTGGCATGGCCTCCTTTCTGGAGCTGCTGAAGCTGAAATGCAGCATCTCTCACTCTGATGGTTTGTTCATCCATCTTTTTTTTCTAACGTGGATCCTGCAGATTAAAGGTCAAAGGTCAGGACGTGCTGACAGCTGCAGCCTGTGCAGAGCCATTAAATGAGCAGGCCACAGAAACCAAAGCAACAAGTGTTTAAAGCTTCGCCCTAAAGCGAGCTGTCGTCTGAGAGAACGCAGTATGAGAACTCTTTCAGTGAGAGCTTGTCCCTCTAGCGTCCCCTACAGGGTGTAGACCTATGGTGAAATAGTTATTTTTAGACTATCTTGTGTCTCCTACATCTGTGGTCACCTGCTCACAAACCTGATTACTTTTTAAATCTAATTTATTTAGGGCCAAATGAAACTATATTGTAAGGTGAAGACCCTATAATAATACAGAGAAACCCAACAGTCAGAAGAGCCCCCTATGAGCAAGCACTTGGCGAAAGTGGGAAGGAAAAACTCCTTTTTAACAGGAAGAAGCCTCCTTTGTTTGTTTCGGTCCTGGAAAATGCTGCACTGATGAAATGTGTCCTAAACATTTATCCTGTCCAAAACACAGCTCATACACCTGCTTGTTGACTCTAATGCAGTTTTCTCTCCAAATCATCAGACCAGCTTAGGCATTAAACTAGCTGGAGCAGTAACCCAGTTGAAATCTCACCTTCTCGTATCCTCTGGAATCAGAATATCCTGCTTATGTGCTCTGAATTGTCCCGCTGGTCCCACCAGCCTGGCAGCTGCTTCCTCCTCGTCTCCCTGTACTGTCGTGACAGGCGACGAGCACTTTGGATCACACTGTTAATTGATTAACTGATGTCAGTTAATGTCAGTTATCTCTTCCTGCTTCCTTCATGTGAGCTTGTCAGGACCTCTTTCACACCCCTCACTGACTGCTAATTGGCCAGAGACACACACACACTGGCTGCGCGTTGAGGCGGCGTCATTAGAGCAGAGGGATGCTTTCCATGGTGCTGTGGTATTTTCCAAGTAGATATTTAACTTTGATTTAACCTCCGTTTTACTCGTTAAATCCCACCGAGGTTAGCGACCTCTTTTATGAGAGACGTGGCTGTGACAGACTAACCTTTTCCCTGACTCAGACTATTCCTCTTTCTACTTATTTAAATATATCTTGGTCTTTGGACTTCAGCTGGAAACCATTATGCTTATTGCGTGTGTATTTTTTTGTTAAAATGTCCTCAAAATAACAATCAGTGAATGAATGAAATGAATGTTCAGCTCTGTAACTACTTCCTGGTCAATCATTGAGTCCATGCTTCATACTGATGTTGATTTATTCTTCATTATCAACTTATATCATCTTCAAAGAACATAGTGAAAACTGAAATGAAATTTAAAATTTCAATGAATCCTTTTATAACAGACAATTTCCACACATTCAAATATATGTAACTCAGACAACATTGTGACCTTTTAGTTACCTCTTAAATTATTCCCCAGCTAATCAACTTAAATACATCCAAATTACGTTATGCAACTCAACTGTTACACTATTCAAATTCACTGCTCAAAAAAATAAAGGGAACACTCCAATAACACATCCTAGATCTGAATGAATGAAATATTCTCACTGAATACTTTGTTCTGTACAAAGTTGAATGTGCTGACAACAAAATCACACAAAAATCATCAATGGAAATCAAATTTATTAACCAATGGAGGCCTGGATTTGGAGTCACACACAAAATTAAAGGTTAAAAACACACTACAGGCTGATCCAACTTTTATGTAATGTCCTTAAAACAAGTCAGAATGAGGCTCAGTATTGTGTGTGGCCTCCACGTGCCTGTATGACCTCCCTACAACGCCTGGGCATGCTCCTGATGAGGTGGCGGATGGTCTCCTGAGGGATCTCCTCCCAGACCTGGACCTGGCAAATCAGCATTTTACACCACAACTCAGTATATTTGTCATAAAAGAAAAACTAGTACAGAACAAAGGGACATCGTTTTACTGTGTGCGCCTTTGACCAGTTGTAGAATGGCAATCTTTCTCTCTTGCTTTTTTCTCTTCCCTCTTTCGCTCGTGTCTCTCCGATCCGTATCTCCGCGCTCTGCGCTGTTGTGCGCCTGACGGACCACGACTTCCGGTTTAACGATGTCAAAATAAAAGAACAATAAATAGCAGAATGCATTCAAAATACAAGCTTATGGTATTTTTTACAAGCTCCTGTGTTTGTCGGGATCGGTGAAGCTGTGTCCTGAGCATGTAGAAGTCCGCTGCAGGACAGCAGCAGGTATTTCTACTTTGAATGAACTCACTCAGTGCAGTGTGGTTTAAACAGCCTACACAGCACGAGTGTACGGCTGTTTCTACAGAGAGACTCGAAGAACAGGTCATAACAAACTGCAGTGGCAATCTGAGATGAAACTTTAAGTTCTGCCCACTAAATTGGCCAAACTGCAAATGAAGGGTTGTATTAAACATGGAATTTGACCTTCTAGAACATCACCTATCACTCCATCCGGAACGTTACTTGAACTGTTTGAAGCTGTTCAAACTGAGATTGCTTAGACCTCACATGGTTCTGCAAGCACGGCTCACCACTCGTCAGTCATCTCTGTAATGTAAGCAAGTTTAAAACATACGACAGCTGATCCCAAAATAAGGTTTCAGAAGTGTTCTCCAAAGCAGGTTCCTCTGTTCCTGCACCTTCATGAAGTTTCGGGGTCACTGTGGCTGCATTAACACCTCACAGCAGAGTGCTGGTAGAGTCGGCGTCTCTGGCACTGAACAGCCGAGCTTGTTCATGTTACGGCTTCAGTAAGGCACGAAACATCATAAGTACACTTACCTACAGCTAGTCGGTCTGTCTGCCACCACACTGTTCCCCCGTGTCAGTGCAGTACCACGATTGGCTCGTGTGTTTCCTGTTTCCGGTGTTTTTCGGCTGTTTGGGGGCCGGTGCTGCTCGCTTTTACAGTGCCTCAGATTTAAATACATGCTGTTAAACATGGCGTCTCATGATACATGGTTTAAAAGCCTCAGTTAAATTAGATTACACTATTAAGTTTTTCAGCTCTGAATATCTCTAATCATATTTTCAACTCAGTGTGGAAGATTGGCTTAAATGTATAAAGCATGACTTCTCCTGAATGTATGTATCCAAGCCTCCATGTGTGGGTGACTGAAGGCAGAGTAAGACACATGCAGTGACACGGCCGTTAGTGTGTGTGTGATGTGTAATGACAGGCTGTTTGACATGTGGCCGTGACTCAGCGACAGGCCGCCGTTAGATGAGCTAATGAGATTAAAATGAGACTGTAATCAGATTAGAGTGGTCTGTAATCTGACAGAGCTGGGCACGCCGACGACAGGGTAATGAAGGGATGAGTCCTCGCTCTCTTTTTGTATCTAGATTTTCACTCTTTATAGTGTATCAGGTGTGATTATAAAACTCTGTGACTCCACTAGTGATTTAAATATGGCCGCTCTCCCCTTCAGGGTCACCTGCGTGTGCAGCTCAGGACAGCTGCTGCTTTTTGACGCCCTGTACGTTTGATTCTGACCGCTTGTGCTCGTGTGCCTCGGATTTCATCATGAACCTCAAAACATCAACTTCTGTTTCACACTGATACCTGATGGCAGGCGGGGTGCCGTTGCCTAGGTCTGTGTGTCCCTCCATGGATATGCCTCCCAGACCATCACTGTCCCACCACCAAACCGGTCATGCTGAACGATGTTACAGGCAGCATAACGTTCTCCACGGGTTCTACGACCCTTTCATGTCTGTCACATGTGCTCAGGGTGAACCTGCTCCCATCTGTTAAAAGCACAGGGCTCCATGGTGGACCTGCCAGTTCTGGTATTCTATGGTAAATGCCAGTCGGGCTCCACGGTGCCGGGCAGTGAGCACAGCGCCCTCTAAAAGGTGTCGGGCCCTCAGGCCGCCCTCATGAAGTCTGTTTCTGATTGTTTGCTCAGAGACATTCACACCAGTGGCTGCTGGAGGTCCTTTTGTAGCTCTGCAGAGCTCCTCCTGTTCCTCCTGCACAAAGGAGCAGATCCTGGTCCTGCTGATGGGTTAAGGACCTTCTATGGCCCTGTCCAGCTCTCCCAGAGTAACTGCCTGTCTCCTGGAGTCTCCTCCATGCTCTGAGACTGTGCTGGGAGACACAGCAAACCTTCTGGCAATGGCACGTATTGATGTGCCATCCTGGAGGAGCTGGACTACCTGTGCAGCCTCTGTAGGGTCCAGGTATGGCCTCATGCTAGCAGCAGTGATACTGACCCTAGCCGAATGTGTCTGAAGGAGAATATTTGGAAACCATCTAAACTTTGGTGCATTGAAAACATGTTTTTTTATTGTTATTTTTAGTGACACCCAAATAATCTTTGCATCCACCCAAACCACTTATCAGGTTTGGCTGTCTGTGACATTGTTCTCTTCCCAGCATGAAGTTTAAGTTGAAGAAAACCTTTTAACACAGAGAGGATCCAGCATGCACTGCAGAGGCACAAGTATGACGGGTCACAACAGGGAGCAGTGTAAAAATAGAAACAATGCAGAGGTGCGTGAGGAGTCAACCTTGAATGGTAGACGTGCCAAGTTTAAATACTTTTTTTGGGAGGGGGGCAGAGTTGGATCTAAAGTGCAAAAGGAGTGAATATTATTGTTATATATATTGTTGAAACATGCATGTTCATTTTCAACACCAGCAACATGTTTCAGATCAGCTGATGTCTGAAAGAGTAAAAACATCATTTAGACCTGAAGCCAGAGGAGGAAGTCCACAGAGGGACGGTGGAAAGAAGAGGGAGGAGAAAAGAGCTGTGTGAATGACTGATGTCAACGAGACGAGAGGCAGTGTGAGCGATGAGAAGGTCAAGGACAGTGTGTGTGTGTGTGTGTGTGTGTGTTTGCATCACTCTGGCCATGGTCGAGAGAGATGCTGTCACTATGTAAACATCCCCCCCTCTTTTTTGACCTTGTGATCTTCCACTTCCTCCTTTACTTAGTTTTAACTCTGCAATAAAAATTAATGATGGGCAATGATCATAAAGATAAAGGCATTTCTTGTAATAAGAAAATGTTTCCAGTTTATATTTAATGTTATGTCCTGATTCTGCTGGTTAACTGACTGAGTGATTATCAGAATATAACCTGATATGTTTGGTGCTGCAGCTGTTTTTTCTTTTTACTGCTTATAGCTTATATCTTTTGAAATGTCTACATTCAGATCTGCAGTCACACTTAAACAGCCTCATTTACTGAACTCTGATGTGGTTTCAGTGTTACAGTGTGAGTATTTGGCTCCATATAAGTGTGATTCATATAAAATACATTTAGACAGCATAAAGATTATTGCATCATTACACTATCACATTACACTCTGTGCTGTAAGGATATCGTTGGTTCGTGCCTTTTTGTTGGTGTCGGTGGGATAACTAATGTTCCCCTGTTATTCTTTAGAGGGAACTCATCAGCTGTGTCCTGATGTGACAGTGAAGCTGTGTGGAAAAGTCCAGCTGCACATCTGCTTAAGACTCCCAGTGGGCTCCATGTAAACCCCGCGAGCCCGTTTGCTCCAGGCATACTGAGTTTGGTTCACTGGCGATTTCAAGGAGGGTGAAGTTGGATACATAACATTACAATAGTTGTTTTCACAGTACTTTGTGCAGTCCTGTGGAAAAGTAAGTTCACCTTCACTGCATGCATAGGAATTAAGAGTACAAGTAGCAGTCAGGTGCTGCTAATCAAATGCAATCTTTGGTATAATATAAAATGTTACCTTCCAGATCTTAGACAGAAGCTTATTTATGCATCTGAAAACTGTGACTGTATTCACTGTACACTGAAGACAAACTGCCCTCACCTGTCACTTAGTGTGACCTCAGACCTGATGATGCACAACTTTAAGATGTAAAATACTTTGGCTGAATTACCCTCATTCAGCTATAAAAGGTGGAGGGCCTGTCTCTGTCTGCGCTCTTCTCCATCCCCTCAGCATCAACTGGTCACAGCAGATGACTGCCCCTCCCTGAGCCTGGTTCTGCCGGAGCTTTCTTCCTGTCAAAAGGGAGTTTTTCCTTGCCACTGTCACCAGGTTCTTGCTCATAGATGGTTGTGTGATTATTGGGTTACCTTACAAAAGCACCTTGAGGGCGACTGTTGTGGTGAATTGAATCTACATAAATAAAATTGAACTGAATCTTGGTGAGATCACATAGTGACACCACATGTGGTCGTCTTTGTTCTTAACATCGATGCCTCTGCATCAGACATCTGAGTCTCCCCTGAGTCCTTCCTGCATGATGAACCTGGTGTCACTACATTTCACATGATGAGCCAGCGTCACAAACGCAATTTCCACATCTGCCACCCTACATGACTCAGTTTTACGCCCTCCTCCTCACACATGCTCTATTCCATGCTTACATGAGTCCTTTGACATTTTGAAATTGCACACTCCTGGCTGTACACACTCACTCACTGAGCATGATTATTCAGATTCTGATGCTTACATAACAGCTGTTAAAGCAGCGCACTGCCTTTGCTCTCTAAAGTCTATCTGCCTGCTTCTCTCTAGGTAGATGTTTCTCTGTTTCTGATGTGGTCGGTAATGATCACTTTGTACCACTGTCAGAAGGTTACACCGTGGGCTTTTCTGTGGAGTGGCATACAGTGGAGGCTGACATTTCATCTCCCAGCAGCGTGGTCTCTCAGTCGGACGCTTTGTCACTGTTTTGTGTCGCAGCTTCATCCCCCCTCTGATTAACAGAGAAATCAGCTGAGCAGCTGAAGCATCAGTTTTACTGATGGCTTAAAGAAATTAAATTTACTTGACCTGTGAGCAGGTTAATCGTCATGTCTGCACACAGAGTGCTGCTATTCTTTCAGTTATATTATTGTATTACATATATTGTACATTTATAGTTGTGTACCAATATATCCAATATACATACATACACTGTTTTAGTTTGTATATATATTTCATTTCCTGTGGCTACATATCGTTTACAAGAGTTGTTGCAAATATTCCACAAATAACTATATTTCAAATAAGATATATGCTGATACAGGTCAGTGTTGTATACCACAACATATACTGTGTATTGCCATGAGGCCTAAAAGACCAAAAAGTGATTTTTAGTCCACAAAGCTCATTTTTAGCTGTAGTGTGTTCGGTGTTGTTTGCCTGCCTGTGTGTCTGCTAAACGTTCCCTCACAGATAATTAAAACCAGACTTTATTTCTCACGGTTAAAACAAATTGTGCCATTTAATATTTTTACACTGTTTGACATATTGAGCCAAAATCAGCTGGAACAATAAAAAGAGGCGCAGCTGTGTTTAGCTTAGCTTAGCTTAGCACAAAGACTGGAAGCGGAGGGAAACTGCTAGCTCAGGTTTGTCACAACAGACACAAACCGATCTCATGAGAACTTTGATGCTGTTTCATTTTTAGTTTTCTTAGCATTTCTAAACTTGATCGCTCGAGAACTTTTGAATGAATTCTGATAAAAGAGGCCACCACTTGATAAAGCCAACAGGACCACATCATCTGCAAAGAGCAGAGACGAGATGCTGAGGCCACCAAGGCAGAAGCCTTCCGCCACATGGCTACACCTAGAAATTCTGTCCATAAAAATTATGAACAGAATCATTGACAAAGGGCAGCCCTGGTGGAGTCCAACACCCACAGGAAATGAGTCCGACTCATTGCCATCTATTTAGACCAAGCTCTCACTGTGGTTGTACAGGGACTGAATGGCCCGCAACAACAGGCCAGACACCCCATACTCCCGCAGGACCTCCCACAGTATATCTTGAGGGACACAGTCGAAGGCCTTCTCCAAGTCCACAAAACACATGATGACTGATTGGGCAAACTCTCACGCACACTCGAACACCCTGAAGAGGATAAAGAGCTAATCCAGCGTTCCACGACCAGGACGAAAACCGCATTGTTTCTCTTGGATCCAAGGTTCGACCAACGGACGGACCCTCCTTTCCAGCACCCTGGCATAGACCTTACCAGGGAGCTTGAGGAGTGTGATTCCCCCAAAAGTTGGAGGACACCCTCCGGTCTCCCTTCTTGAAGATGGGACCGCCACCCCGTTCTGCCAATCCAGTGGCACTACCCCAGATCGACACGTGATGTTGCAGAGGTGTGCCAACCAAGGCAGCCCTACAACATCCAGAGTCTTCAGGAACTCGGGGCGAATCTCGTCCACCCCAGGGGCCCTGCCACCAAGGAGTTGTTTAACCACCTCAGTGACCTCACCCCCAGTGATGGGCGAGTCATCCCCCTCGTCCTCAGACTCTGCTTCCACAGAATGAATCCACATAAATAAAAAGTAATTAAAAATAATTAAACTCAAAATTATGTCAAGGATGTTAAAATGTGTTTCAATGGGACAAATAACAAAAACCTGCTCTTTGATTTTACTGCAGTACAAACTTTGAAGTACATTTAAAAACAGTAAAGAAAATAAAATGAATTTATAAAAATATAATACTGTTCCCTTAAAGGAGATACTGCCCAGAGAGGGTGCTGTGCTCGGAGTGCTTTTGTTTTTCTGTTTTGTTGGCAGGACACTGTTGTTTTTACTGTACTTGGTACACATATTGTCTTTTTGTATTATTTGGGGGGGGGTGGCTTTTTGGCTTTTGCGTGGCCGGGAGAGAGCGGGGGAAGACGTGGCAGTAAATGCCCTTGGGGCGCACTCGAACCCTGACCAGAGTGACCTAAACCGGCGCCTGAACTCATGTTGTCTTTCTGACACTACGCCACCAAGAGGGCTGCATGTGCATTAATTTTAGTAAAAATGATCAGCAGTCATACCATTGGTGTGAAATTGACGAGATCAATAACTTCCATCATGACATCATTAGTTTGCAGTAATTGGAGAGATGTAGCACTTAATTTGACAGTGATATATGGATTATTGATCAGAAAATAAGTGGTGATAGCAGCCTGACCGCTGTCACATTCTGCAGTGCTGCTCGCTCTCTCTGTAGGTGTGTGTGTCTCTTGCCCTCTGCAGTGTGGTAGCAGTATGGTAATGAATGGCTTGAGCCTGCTCTGCAGTGGCAGCAGCTCGCTCACTGCTGCCTGGAGAGAGAGAGAGAGGGTGTGGGGAGAGGAGAGGGGAACGTGGGGAAGGACGGAGAGGGATGAAGTGATTCACAAAAAAGTGCTATTTTATTTTTTTCTGCTGTAAACTGTAACATCATTTTTCGTTTGAGACTGCAGGAGGTTTGTGCTCTGAAGGCTTTTCATAGTGTTTTTATGGGATCGTGTATTGTTATTACCAACAGGAGACCCTTTACACTCACTTCCTGATTGGTCAGTCTGCACATCAATCTCCTGTCACTTATCGGAAGCTCCTGTTTACTAATAATTTGGACATACAGCTGGAAGGGATGAACAAAAACGGGGTATAAATGTGAATACACTGAAGGAAATGTTTCAAGGCTTCATTATCATTCAAGTATAATATAATATAATATAATATGATATTCTGAAATCTTAAAAAAGATATTACATTTAAATGAGCTCTGGGTATGTCGATTGCTTCTGCTTATAAAATAATCAGATTTGCTGCAGATTTAAGTAACTTCACGTCTCTGAGACGTCCACACTCAGCGCTCAGTCTCAGGCTGAATTTCCCACCTGCTGCCCTCTCCGCTGGGCAAAATGAGTTTTATTGGTATTTTCTGCAGCACAACAATACGGCCGCTGACCTAAATGGTTACACGTTAAAGCACTTCTGATGCTCTATTAGCATCACCCAACTTTGTTTAAAATTTGACAAAATTTAGTTTGCAAAAAAGTTTGAAAGCAAAAAACTGCAACAATAATTTCCCGCTTTGTAATAAGGGTGTGTGCAGCTGACATGTCACAGCTTACCTTTATGCTGTCTTTAAAGATGCTACATTGTTGAATCACTGTGTGCTGTGTGCTGCATTCACTGTGGAAGCCTAAAAGTGAAAAGACTGGGACATTAAAAAAAAATTATAAATCGATCCTTCAGAAATTAGAGATTAGTCTGCTGTACAACCCCACAAACCGTGTTAAGGTCTGCACTGCAAGCCAACCTGAAAACCAGCATCACCATTGTTTTATCTAACATGCGCTTCAGCAGGCTTCGGTGCAGAGGCATGCTGACAGGTAACGTTGCGTAATGACACCAGGACGTTACACTAAGCAGAGTGTGCATCAGCCTGGATTTACACTGTACATCCGGCAGTGTCACAGTGTGCTCTCAGGCAGCGTGGCATACATCAGGCCTGCAGCTACGCAGTGACAGCGAGTGTGCAGCCGTGCAGCAGACCAGCAAAGTGTCACCCTGTCACAACGAGTGGGATGAAATGTGAGAAATATGGCGTCGGCTCGGTGAAGCGTGGACGCAGCAGCTCGGGCTGAACAGCGGCGTGCTGGGCTCTTTGTGGAACTGTTACAGGTGTTTTTGCAGCCATTTTCACTGCGCTGGGAGAGGAACGATCCACAGGTGGCCCTCCGTGGACCCCAGAGGTCATAACTTACAGACATGCTGACTTGTTTCATAGTTTTAATTTTTACCAGAAGGCATTTGCAACTCCTGACTTGTGATTGCATGTGTCCCAACCTTGTGTTATCTGAAGGCACGATCTCGTCAGTCCCACATGTTGGGTATTATGCCCCGTGTACAGTCCTGTGCAAAAGTCTGTTCATGTCTTTATACAGTATTTTGCTGGGAAAATGGGAGATAGGTGCAGCGATTTATTGAAACATATGAAAGCATTCATGGAAATGCAGCATTTAAGGCAAAATCAGAGTTTGCACAGTGCTAACAAACTTGAAAATCAGAATTTGGTGTGATCGCCTTCATTCTTCAGCACAGCCTGAACTCTCTGAGGCAGCTTCCTGTCGTTTCTTTTTGCAGGGAACAGTTCTGCAGGCTTCTTGAAGGACATTCAAAGCTCTTCTTTGGATGTTTCTGCCTTTTGTTCTGTTCTCTGTCAGGATGATCCCGCACTGCTTCAGCAGTATTGAGGTCCGGGCTCTGGGGAGGCCGATCCATGACTGATCGTGTTCACCTGTGTTTTTCTATCCGGAGTTGCTTTTACTGCCCTGGCAGCGTGTTTGGGATCATTGTCATGCTAATTGCCAATCAGATCTTTCCAGATGGTATTACATCATGGATCCAAATCTCACGGTTCTTTTCGGGATTCATAATTCCATCAGTTTTGGCAAGATCTCCACCACTGCCTGAAATGCAGCCCAAACCATGACAGAGCCACCACCAAATTTCACAGATGGCTGCAGACACTCAGTCTTGTAATGTCGCCTTTCCTCCCCGTTTCCTTTCATTAAGAATAGCTTCCTGACAGCTGCCCTTCCACTGAGACCATTTCTGATGAGGCTTCAGTGAACAGCAGAGGGATCAGTTGAAGGTCCAGGTGCATCTCTCAGGTCTGGTCAGGTCTTTGCTGGATTTTTCATGACTTTCAGATTCAGTTCATCTGCTGTACGGAGTCCTCCACTTGCCCAGTTTCCTGAATTTTTTTAAGGACACACCCTACCCCATCCCGAGATGTGCCAAGATTTCAGCCAACAGCTCTTTGGGAATCACCTTGTTAGTGCAAAAATACATTTTATGTCTATCAAACTATGTTATCCTTGATAGTTTGCAGAGATTCAACTAAAGAAATGGGAACAAAGGGTGTGTTTTTGTGACGGGCTGCGAGCCTAAAGATACAGTTTAAACCTGGTTCTTTGCTAAGCTCTCTGCTATGTGCCAGCACAACACTGGTTCATCCCATCAGTGATGCATAGGTCAGTGTGGCTTAACAAATAAAACCATTCCTGTAAAAATGGTCAGGTACAAGGACTAGACTAAAAATGAGTTGGAAAGCAGCCAGTAAACACCTTCAGGAAGCTGGAGAACTATTGCTCAAAACCACTTTAAAAAATTAAGTCTGGCTCCATAGAAACAAAATATAAATAAATGAGGGGTGACTTGAGACTTTTGCACACTACTGTAGCTCAGGTAAAGCAGGGTCTGCATCTTAGGAAGTGGAGTTAGAGATGAGTTCACAAAACAGCTCCAATAATGCACAGCTTAAGCAAACCGTAACACATTTTTAAAAATGACCTCTATATACACTGCTCAAAAAAATAAAGGGAACACTCAAATAACACATCCTAGATTTGAATGAATTAAATATTCTCATTGAATACTTTGTTCTGTACAAAGTTGAATGTGCTGACAACAAAATCACACAAAAATCAACAATGGAAATCAAATTTAGTAACCAATGGAGGCCTGGATTTGGAGTCACACACAAAATTAAAGGTTAAAAACACAATACAGGCTGATCCAACTTTGATGTAATGTCCATAAAACAAGTCAAAATGAGGCTCAGTATTGTGTGTGGCCTCCACGTGCCTGTATGACCTCCCTACAACACCTGGGCATGCTCCTGATGAGGTGGCGGATGGTCTCCTGAGGGATCTCCTCCCAGACCTGGACTAAAGTATCCGCCAACTCCTGGACAGTCTGTGGTGCAACGTGACGTTGGTGGATGGAGCGAGACACGATGTCCCAGATGTGCTCAATCAGATTCAGGTCTGGGGAACGGGCGGGCCAGTCCATAGCTTCAATGCCTTCATCTTGCAGGAACTGCTGACACGCTCCAGCCACATGAGGTCTAGCATTGTCCTTCATTAGGAGGAACCCAGGGCCAACCGCACCAGCATATGGTCTCACAGGGGCTCTGAGGGTCTCATCTCGGTACCTAATGGCAGTCATGCTACCTCTGGCGAGCACATGGAGGGCTGTGCGGCTCTCCAAAGAAATGCCACCCCACACCATTACTGACCCACTGCCAAACCGGTCATGCTGAAGGATGTTGCAGGCAGCAGATCACTCTCCACGGCGTCTCCAGACTCTGTCACGTCTGTCACATGTGCTCAGTGTGAACCTGCTTTCACCTGTGAAGAGCACAGGGAGCCAGTGGTGAATTTGCCAATCCTGGTGTTCTCTGGCAAATGCCAAATGTCCTGCACGGTGTTGGGCTGTGAGCACAACCCCCATCTGTGGATGTCGGGCCCTCATACCATCCTCATGGAGTCGGTTTCTAACCGTTTGTGCAGACACATGCACATTTGTGGCCTGCTGGAGGTCATTTTGCAGGGCTCTGGCAGTGCTCCTCCTGTTCTTCCTTGCACAAAGGCGGAGGTAGCGGTCCTGCTGCTGGGTTGTTGCCCTCCTACGGCCTCCTCCACATCTCCTGGTGTACTGGCCTGTCTCCTGGTAGCGCCTCCAGCCTCTGGACACTACGCTGACATACACAGCAAACCTTCTTGCCACAGCTCGCATTGATGTGCCATCCTGGATGAGCTGCACTACCTGAGCCACTTGTGTGGGTTGTAGAGTCGGTCTCATGCTACCACGAGTGTGAAAGCACCACCAACATTCAAAAGTGACCAAAACATCATCCAGAAAGCATAGGTACTGAGAAGTGGTCTGTGGTCCCCACCTGCAGAACCACTCCTTTATTGAGTGTGTCTTGCTAATTGCCAATAATTTCCACCTGTTGTCTATTCCATTTGCACAACAGCATGTGAAATTGATTGTCAATCAGTGTTGCTTCCTAAATGGACAGTTTGATTTCACAGAAGTTTGATTTACTTGGAGTTATATTGTGTTGTTTAAGTGTTCCCTTTATTTTTTTTTTTTGAGCAGAGTATAATATATATACATCCATACATTTTCTTCCGCTTATCCTTTTTAGGGTCGTGGTGGGGGGGCTGGAGCCTATCATAGGGCAAGAGGCGGGGTACAACCTGGACAGAGGTTGACAACACAGAGACAGACAACCAGTCACACTCAGATCCACACCTGTGAATTTAGAATGACCAATTAATCTAACTGCACTGTGGGAGGAAGCCGGAGTACCCGGAGAGAACCCACGCAGACACGTGGAGAACATGCAACACGCCTCACAGAAAGGCCAGGTGGGGGATTTGAACCCAGCGCCTTCTTGCTGTGAGGCAGCAGTGCTAATGTGCATGTGAGTATATACATACTGCTCAAAAAAAATAAAAAAAACTTTTAGAAACAACATCAGATCTCGGGTGGGGGGGGGGGGCGTCATGCTGGAGGCTCTATACTGATACGACCTGGGTAATGTGTTAGGAATGAAAGGGTACCACATTGTTTGATGGAAATGAAAATGATCAACCTACAACAGGCCGAATTCAAAGACACCCCAAAAATCCAAGGGAAAAAAAAAGATGCAGCAGGCTGGA
The DNA here is from genome assembly GCA_024447675.2 of Pterophyllum scalare. Taxonomy (NCBI): domain Eukaryota; kingdom Metazoa; phylum Chordata; class Actinopteri; order Cichliformes; family Cichlidae; genus Pterophyllum; species Pterophyllum scalare. The sequence continues at coordinate 57,152 of JAMQGT020009202.1, read as the reverse complement.
ACGTTTTGCCAAAATTTCACTGCAACTCAGAATGGTGTTTGGTAGTTTGTATGGCCTCCACGTGCTTGTATGCATGTCTGACAGTGTGGGGGCTCCTAATGAGATGATGGATGGTCTGTGTGTCCCTCCATGGATATGCCTCCCCATCACTGTCCCACCACCAAACCGGTCATGCTGAACGATGTTAAGGGCAGCATGATGTTCTCCACGGCTTCTCCAGACCCTTTCACGTCTGTCACATGTGCTCAGGATGCATCTGCTCTCACCTGTGAAACCTACAGGGCTCCAGTGGTGGACCTGCCAGTTCTGGTATTCTATGGCCAATCAGGCTCCACGCTGCTGGGCAGCGAGCATAGCGCCCTCTAAAAGGTGTCGGGCCCTCAGGCCGCACTCATGAAGTCTGTTTCTGATTGTTTGCTCAGAGACATTCACACCAGTGGCTGCTGGAGGTCCTCTTGTTGCTCTACAGTGCTCCTCCTGTTCCTCCTGCACAAAGGAGCAGATCCTGGTCCTGCTGATGGATTAAGGACCTTCTACGGCCCTGTCCAGCTCTCCTAGAGTAACTGCCTGGCTCCTGGAATCTCCTCCATGCTCTGAGACTGTCCTGGGAGACACAGCAAACCTTCTGGCACATATTGATGTGCCATCCTGGAGGAGTTGGACCATCTATGTAACCTCTGTAGGGTCCAGGTGTGGCCTCATGCTACCAGCAGAGACACTGACCCTAGCCAAATGCAGAACTAGTGAAAACCAGTCAGAAAAGATGAGGAGGGAAAAATGTGAGTGTCCTCCACCTGTAAAACATTCCTGTTTTGGCGGGGGGGGGGTGCTTATTGTTGCCCCTCTAGTGCACCTGTTGCTAATTTCATGAACACCAAAGCAGCTGAAGCTGCTTTGGTGTTCATGAAGTCACCCCCTCTGATACTTACTGACATCATCAGCATGACAGAGGTTTACTGACTGATGCTGAACTCTGGTTAGAAAGGGTTCCTTTGTTGCTGCTCAAACAAAACAAAGGAAAACTTTTCTAAGGTTGGGAATTTTAACACAGGAGTGTCTATGATTATGTCCTCACGCCGGTCTGTTACAGGCTTTGTTAGTTTTGTGTTTTTGCTGTTGGGCTTAACCGACCCTAAACCAATTAATATTTTAGATAATTGATTGGCCGATTAGTCAATTGTTAGGAAATCCAAAGGCAGTCATTTTAATGGCAGTTTATGCTGCTTTTAGGCAAATCCTAAAATTTCTGTGGTAGTAGCTTCTTGAATTGCAAATTCTGTAATTTTTAATAATCAGTGTGTCATTTATTGTTTGGTTTCTGATGGTCGGCCAGATGAAATAGTTATTCTTGGTTTGCACAGTTTGTTTCTGTGTTAGGCAGTGAGAGAAACATCTTTTCTATTTTTACCATGTTTGTCCTTGTTGTGTTTAATATTCACAACTGAGTGAAGCTTCCAGTATTAGAGTGAGAGTGTTGTGGAAAAATTCCATTTAGGATACTAGAGAGGAAGGATGTTCCAAACATCTTGTCGAAGCCGTCTGTGGACTGAGGTTTTCTCAGTGTCTGATCCTAAACTGACTCTGGATCAGACCACTCGTGTGACTCCTGGGGGCTAAAAGAGCTCTTTGTGACTCCAGTTGCATGGTTGGGCTGGTTTTCCTGCTGCAGAATTAAGGTAGGAATGGTTGGATCACAAAAGCTGCATTCACAAGAGGAAGGAGTGCTAAGACTCTGAATGTGAACCAGGACGTGGACAGTCAAATGAAAACGGGGCATGAACCAGGAGACCCAGGAGCGCTCTTTCTCACTTATTTTTTAATCACCTAAACTGTTTGATTACGCTCATGATTTAAAGCAGATGAAGTCCCTCCTTTCTGTTTTAGAACATCAGACACTTAAATGACTATGGGACACCTATGGAAACATTAGCTCTTTTAATCCTCTTTAAAAATCGATCACCAGTCATTTTTCTGGTGGGGCCAGGCTGCACTGCACAGTCCTCTGTGTTCGGTAGTAGTAAGAGTCAAGAGACAGACTGTATCTAACACAGGTTTGAATAATGACAGGGATACATTTTGTGTTGTCTAAAATTTCAAACATGATTCACTGTACCTTCACTGGCTCTTTTAGCTGCTCTGTTTTTAAAGGGCAGATTCATCCACAGTGTGTGGACATACGGCGTGCGGTCTCCAAGAGCTTCCACACCGATTTTTCACATGGTTTAGCATCTTGCATTCGGTGTGGCTCTTGGTCTGTAAAGAAGACAAACAAGAATTTTATAATATCCAAAAACACCTTGCTGCAGTGACAGAACTTTTGAATTCAGCCAGATCATCACAGAGGACTTTATATTTTTCCACATCTTGAGTCATAATTAAAAATCTAAGCAGCCTAAAAGCAGAGAGGCTTCGTGCGCTCAGTACAGAGGGAACCCAAGTCTGAAGCTGCCCTTCATCTCTTTAACCACCTGCACGCCAGTCCTTATGGTGTCAGTGAGTGCTGCTCGACATCATATCACCACCTTTAACTCTTTCACACCAACGTCTGTCAAGGACATGCAGTTCCCAGCTTTTCCCTGACAGACTGGTCAGCATGTCATTGACAGCATGGTGGCAAAGTTCAGGGAGCATTTAGAGGAGGAGCCTTAAGGTGCGGCGTTGGAGCATTGGAGCCTTTAGGTGCAGATGTCCATGCACCGAGCACTAAACCTGTACCTGCTACAAATGGGAACATGAAGTAAATGGTTAAACTGTGACCGACCGTGAGCGCCATTTAGCGAGAAATTAGCAGCCCCGCAGCGATCGTGATTAGCGAGCAGGAAAACGACCGGCCTTCCTTTTCCCTTGTGGAAACACAGCGTACTATTTTTATCTGTGCATCATCCTCCCTCTCCTGACTCACTGTACACTTTACATGTACTGCTTTGATGCTAACTGCTAGCGCTACCGGCCGAGACTGATTGTGTGCTAACCATAAGCTAGTATTTTGTATCTTCTAACTGCTAAGCTAACACCTGTGATTGAATGTTGTATGCTGGTATGATTAATTAAGTCTTTATACTAACTGCTGTATGCTGCCATTGATATTGTGTGCTAAGGTAATGCTAACATGTTAAGATATAAGCTAAGAATGCTAGTTGTAAGTATGTGCTAATGCTATGCTGCTGTATTTATTGCGTGCTAAGCTAATGCTGATAGATTTAAGTGTGCTTTTTGCTTCCATATTACTAGCCTCACTAGTTTGCTAATGCTGCTATCAATACTGTGTGCTAAGCTAATGCTGATAGTGTGCTGTAATGCTAACTGTGCTAATGGTGTTTATGTGTGCGTGTCTGTTGTTGTTGTTGTTGTTGTTGCTACCTTTCTCTGTTTCTCTCTTGACTTTATTTTTCTCTCTTTTTTCTCCCTCTCCCCAACTCTCTATCTTTCTACCTCTCTCTATCTCTTTCTGTCAGGTCTTATTCCTCCTCCACCACCTGTTCTACTACCACCACCTCTTGTCGTTCCTCCAACAACCCTACTAGTATCACCACTCCTTCCTCCACCTCCTCCTCCTCCTCCTCCTCTCTCTACTCCTCCAGCCTACCTCCTAACAGCCACGCCACCTACCATCAGTACTGCTGTCCCGCGCGCCTCCGCCTGCCCAAGCCTCCCTGCGCCCTGCCCCCCGCCAAGCACCACGAGCAGGCAAGGTAAGGGCCAGAGTCCCCCCTCCTCAACACCCAGCCTCCTCACCCACTCTCTCTCAACTCTGCCTCCACCCACCACATTGCCCCTGGTAGCCTCCCCCTCCTGCCCCCCAGACCTCATCCAGCAGCAGGGAGGCCTGACGTATGTTACAGTTGTTTCTGCACTTCAGTGTCACCCCAGTCTGCACAGATGTTCCCTCACATCCATCATCTTTGCCCCTTATTTTATGAGCGGAACAAGAATCATAAGAAGCGATTCTTCTGAAAATCAAATTACATTTTTCCGACAGAGTTGCCAGTTCTTCCCCAGTTTCCGTCATTCAAATGTGTATCTGTAGCTTTTCTTATATTTATCTAATTATAGCCTGCATTCCTTTGGGTTTAAAGTGTTTGAATGTTCATCTTTGGCATTGTGCTATGAAACAAATAATCCGTTACTTGACACAGTGAGCGGCAGATTGGTGGATAATAGAATAATCATTAGTTGCCGCTCCAGCAGCTTTATTTCTAAGAGAAAAATGCTAGATAGGATGCAGAAATCACACTGTTCTGCACACTTATATGAAAGTCCTTTGTTTTTAATTAAGCACATTTATAGCATGCTATGATTTTTCCACCTCACAGGAGGCTTTAGGAGGATTTTGATGGCCCACAGCCTACAAAGACTGCAGATATTCAGGATTCCCTGATCCCAGCTTATTGTTGTCTTATATTTAAATGTATTTAAAATCTTTATATAATGAATAAATTATTAGGCCACACTTGGACTCAAGGCCCGCTTACTGCCTAAAGCTCCAGAATAAGTAGACCCTGAATTGTGTTATTGTTGTCTAAAGTTGGATTTGCAGTTGCACTGGTTGGATTCGCTCTAAAGTCATTCTGTCTTCACATTAAGCCTCACCTGCGCCCCCCCCCCCGCCCCCCTCATAGTGCAATAATAACCTGTAATAATAATCTGTGCCACCCCCAACTCACCCACACAAAACACAGCGCTGAAGGTGAAGCAGCCTCCAGAGTCGCTCCTGCCCTTTCATCCGCCTTCTCCCTAAAACAACATCAGCCATGCCTCTCTTTCTCCTCGCTCACCTTCATCACCGCCCCACCCTCCTCCTCCTCCTCCTGCTCATCCTCCATCCTGCTCTGAAGCGTCCCATCTCGAAGCCGAGCACCATAAACAGGCCAGTTTCAGAGCTAATGACTCAGCAGCAGCAGAAAGGCTCGTTTATTGTAATTTTCACTCTAGTTGTGTGTTTTTTGTTTTTTTGGAGCATGTCAGATTTTCTAAAGGACCTTAACCCAAAAAAGTGCTGTTTACACATAACTATAAAATAATGACGGGAGGTGAAGTCATATTATTAAAAAAAAAAGAATAAATTCAGAAACAAGTCAGAAATATCAGATTGTTTCTTTTATGCAGCTGCTGCAGAGCATATGCCTGTCTGACTTTACAAACCTCTGCATAATACTTAATAATATATATACATACAACATAAATTACATTCAGATAGTACACACAACATGTTCAATAAATTATGTCAACAAACCCCATAACTTCAGCTTCAGTGCTGCAATGACAATATTATATGTTTATGCACCTGATACACTCACATCTGCAACCATTTTCCACCCGGACCTTCATTTTGTGTCAATCAGCTCAACAAAGACAGACACACAAACCCCTACAGGAGTACTAAAAGCCGTGTTTGTGGTGCTTCCTGCAACAGCAGGAGTCTCGAGCCAATAAAGAAATACTTTATCTGGATATATAAGTTCATATCATATAATTATGATCATAAGGTCTGCTTAATGAACGCTTTCAGTTCAGGTACTTTATGTATGTTTAGGTGCTAAAGCTTCTTGCACTTCCAGCATGTGACTGTAAACAAATACCAGTTTAATGACACTGCAGTACCAGTACTCCAGTACCAGATGTTGTCATGCCATCAGTATTAAGACACAAGGGCTGCGCTCACCATTAATGCATTGTTAGTTTTCATTTCCTCTGTTCCCCACGATTAAAAAAAAATGTCATAACACACACAGACTCACACAGAGACTCGCAAAACAGTAGCATTCACTCTGCAGTGGCAGGTGAAGAAAGTCCCAAACCAGCACGCAGGGCGTCCTGCTAAGTGTGTGTCAGCACCGGCGCCTGATCTGAGCTCACATGTTGTTCAGCACTAACAAGCCGCGGTGCAGCAATTACTGACATCTACTTTCATTAGCATTAACGCACATATTGTGGTTTATTTTGCACCATGCCCCAAATACTCACTAGGGCACCAAATGCAGATTAATCCACCGCTGAAAATAGTCCCCAACAATCCATATTGCCTTCATCTTCATTAATGTTTAGCAAAGATTTGAGTAGCTGAATTAGTGAGCAGTATTAATATTAAATTTTCTTTCTTTTTTTTAAAAAATACAGTTACGTGTTGCACAACACAGTAGTAACATGTGAGTCACACACAGGTGTGGGCTTCTTTGTCTTTATTCACTCTATAGGACCATAGCATTATGATGCATTTAACAACATTTGAAACATCAACTGAGACATAAATGCATCGCAAACATATTTGCTGAGGTCATACATGAAAACTGCAGTAATCTGCATCTGCAACTGCACGAGTCGCCCCCTGCTGGCCATTACAAAGAATACAAGTTAGCTTCTGTGAGTCTTCGCTCATCTTTTGCAGGCAGTCGATGGTAAAACACAGGTGTGAAATTTGATGGATATTGATTTATTTATTTTTTTAGAGGACACCTGTGAGAGTTAGCTGCGTTATCAGTCAACCATTAATCACATAACTGTAATGATTTGAGTTAATTACTACTCCCTAACCTGTGATCAAGAATGTTCAATTTATCAGCACTCTGATTAGTGTGTAGGGTAATCATTTGATGCCCACTTTAGCAGGGTTTCAGCTGAACACTGGAGCTTAGAGGAAATCAGTCGGTACATGATGTCCGTCCATTGTACAGTCACATATTACTGAACGTTTCCAGGAGCTTAAACCTGGGTGGGTAAGACGAGATCTTCTGCTTCAGACCGAGCTGAAGTAGACGTGTGATGATGCGAACACGTGATGTTTGGTCTCTGAAACTGTTCGGTCTCCTGATGGAAAATCTGCCAGGGCTTCTTCCAGCTGCCTAAACAAAAGCACAGAGGATCTGTAACAACAGGAACCTGAGCACAGCTAGACCTGACCCGGGTAGATTCTGGGATAATTAGACCCGAATCAAGTCATGGACCCAGTTAACGATCAGGAAAAGAGAAATGGCAAAATAAATAAGAATAGATGATAAAAGATATAACAGAGCACATTCATGCTCCGCTCTCCTGTTGGATTAAAAACAAACAGATGCAGTCACATCGCTATGACTGAAGAAGACTTTTATTTTGGAGGGCTCCACATCTGCTAAGTTTTAAGGGTTTTTTTTCAGGCTGTTGCGGTGCATGGTGTCCTTCTGACAAATAACATTTCCATGGACACAGATGGAGTTTTTTTAGTTGAGCATCTGATTGGCAGAATTTACACATAATGAGATGTTTTAGCATGAATGAAATTAGCCACAGGCTCTATTATTTTGTAGAAAAATGCCCAGTTTTAGCTTTCAGGTGAAGGTGATGCTGGTAAATGGTTTCGGGGTTTTTTTTTTTTTTTTGCTTGTTTTATTTTAGCCTAAATCCATGAATCCAGCAGCCTGATATTTTAATGTTTGGCAGAGGTGAAAGCAAAATGTAACAATGTGCAGTGAAAGCAGCTTTACTGCAGCGGGTGGGAGTAAAATATTCCTGAGTCCATCCTGCGGATTTCTCTTTAGGAACAGGATCTGTGAAATTACAGGATATGATCTTCTCAGAGATGGATGTTCAGGGGGAAACAGAAACACTGGTGACTGTGTTGGCTCTCCACAGCTTTTACAGGACGAGCAGCAGACCTTTGGCTCCGTTAAAAACCACTCAGGTGTTTTTCTTCACTTGTGCTTCCAGACGTGTTCAGATGACGGCACATTTAGAAAACGTGCCTGATGGCGTTAATTGAATTCAATTCAATTTTATTTATATAGCGCCAAATCACAACAAACAGTCGCCTCAAGGCGCTTTGTATTGTGGGTAAAGACCCTACAATAACACAGAGAAAACCCAACAGTCAAAATGACCCCCTACGAGCAAGCACTTGGCGACGGTGGGAAGGAAAAACTCCCTTTTAACAGGAAGAAACCTCCAGCAGAACCAGGCTCAGGGAGGGGCAGTCATCTGCTGCGACCGGTTGGGGCTGAGGGGAGAGAGACAGGACAAAAGACATGCTGTGGAAGAGAGGCAGAGATTAATAATAATGATTAGCTGCAGTGGATTCAGGTAAGTTAGGTAGCTAATGTTCCTCGCGGCAGTTTCACTCGAGTGAAGATGTATTTTGAAAAAATGTTACTCATGTAGAGCCAAAAGGTTTAATTCCAAAATCTGTGAAGACAGGAAGTTCCACGAGCTCACGCCACATCACGGCGTCGTGCGCCCGTCCATAACAGATGTCATTATAATAGTGAAGTCATCATTACTCTCTGAGTGGTACTTAAACTCTGTGGCTTCCTCCGAGCGCCCGAGCAGGAAGGAGAGGCTAAATCGTCACGTCAGCACATAAAACTGGCTTTTCTGCGTGGTGTTTCACGCTCTGAGGTTACTGCCGCCCTCGTGCGCATTCTTCTTCTGAATGAGAATTTAGCGCCACCAGCTGTTCATTCTGATTAATCAATTAACGATATTTATAATCAGGGGGATTTCTTGCATTTTCTTTTGCCAGTTTTCTTAACATTTGATCAGGATTTGCGCTACATTTGCATGGAAACGTAACCAGTCTGACACATCTGAAAGTCTCACCTTAAAGATGCAGAGCGACTGTGTGAAGGGGAGGGGAGAGTGTGTGTGTGCGTGTGTGTGATGACGGCTGTGGAAGGGTGCGTCATCAGCAGGGAGGGAGGTTGTCACAGGGTGTTATGAATACACTCAGAGCGAGCTGAGGGATTCGCCCGATGACTGACGTGCTGCTGTGACAGGGTGAAGTCATGTGACCTCTACGTTCTGATGTAAGCCGATGTTAACACAACCACAGCGTGTTGGCGCTGAAGCTCTCCGGCACAGGCTGTTCCGTGTAGGCGTAACCACACACAGATATATGGACACTTGGTTTCGCACCCAGAGACATACATTATGCATGAGCACTGGCATTTAAAGCTTCACAACCAAACCTGCGAACACACAAATATCACTGCTACGGAAGCCCTGAGGGGCAAGTGAGGGGAGAAAAACTCAATTTCATAAATCTTACGACTCTTACAGACTGCAGCTTAATTCGTTCACCTCCGTCGAGGACCTGCCCGCCGTATTTTGCCCGTCTTTGCTTCAAGCTATTTAAAGTTTCTACCTGAAAAAGCGTCTCCACATTTATTCACAACATCTGCAAACCTGTGAGGACAAAATGAGCCGGCTGGTTCACTGTGAACGATTTTAAAGTCTTTTTTTAATTTTTACAGATACACAGTGGGATAAAAAAAAAAAGAATTATTGAGAATTTTCTTCCTTCCTCTGTAATGCAGAGTGAATAAGATTCATAAACGAATGAGTGCGTGATGTTATTGAACCTGCACTTTTAAATCAAGCTGCTCATAAATGACCCCAACAGGAAGAAATAACAGCTGAATATTTTTTCACCCGTTCTCACAGATTTTAAATAAATAAAAAAAATCTGGGCAACTTTTGCTGACCTACTTTACATTTTTTTTTACTTTTTTATTATTGTTTTTTTGTTTGTTTGTTTGTTTTGGTTTGGGTGTTTTTTTTGAGAAATTTAAAAAACTTAAAACTTGGGAAAATTTTCCTGGCAGAAAGGATTCTGTTTCATCTGTTCTTACGTCATAAACACAGGAGAAAAACGTGATTTGGATCAGATTTAGTAAATGGATCACTGCATGCAGGACGACCCGCCTGCTTTCTAACCTTAGACAGGAACAGGAGGGAGTAGATGGGAAAGCAGGGAGAGAGCTGGAGGAACATGCAGGATACAGACGGGGAGGAACTGAACCGAGGGTCCTCAACGCTTTCAGGATATGAGTTACCTGCTCATCCAGGTGAGCTACAGCAGCACCTCGATGGAAGATATTTGACTTTGGTAAAGATCACAGGTGTGCAGTGAAATCCTGAATGATTTTTTTTTTTCTGAGGCAAAAAGCACGTCCGGATCATCGCGGAGTTACACTTTCGCTCACTGTCAGCTGAGAACAGGAAGCCTGTTACATTTCCTCCGTCTAAGTAAACAGTGGGTTTATTTCTCAGTCCAACACGCTTCAAATCATTTAGATCAAAATGAATCACAGAAGAAAGCAGCCCTCCTTTTAATCACGATTACCTAACATAACTTAAAAACTCACTTTAAAGTCTCTTGGTTGATTTAAACTCTTTGCATAATTCATAGTCACTTCTGTACGTGGTGTGCATCAGCCGGCCCAGCTCCACGCTTGCACAAATGCACACAGACACGAGTTAGAAAGTATCCACACATTTATGAGTCGAACAATAGCTCGCAGCAGAGGTACGCAGCAAATGTTGCTCTGAAACTTTTCAGATTTGTCCAGAAATTTGCTCTAAACTGACATGAAACAGATTTGAGTCGATTTTATCTGCAGGAAACAGTCTGCAGTGACGGTTGTTAGTTAGACGGTTGTTCATATAAATGAAACACGCTCTTTCTTGCTCTTTCCACCTCTGGCGATCTCCACCAGCCTCAGATGGATGAAATACAGTCTTTTCTTTGTCACACTAATTTGTACTTTCCACTAGTGTCACATTTGCATTACTGTGTTTTATTCTGCACCGGGCGCTATCTCTGAAGTACCAAAAGGCTTCCTTATCACCTCACCGCTCTGCTCACATGACCCGTTCACCCCACCTTCATCCCTCCCTCATTCCATCACTGTCCTCTCCCCTTAAGGAGAAACATGCAGACTCAGAAGTGAGTTTGGTCACCTCTGACTCTGTGTAAAGTTTATAATTTTAAAGATTAATTGTGTCCTGAGGCGACGAGGCAATGCTGCTTCACCTCTGCGAGAAAAAGTTAAATGCAGAAGGTCAGTCCTTCGGTTAGAGCTATGCAAACACTGACACCTGGTGGCCATCTGCAGCACTGCACGTCCAAACTTCAGCTCCATCACAGGCGGCTCTGCTCTTATCCCCTCTTTTCTGATGATGCTCTTCTTTCTCCATCCTTCTCTCTCCTCTTCCTTACTTTTCTATTCTTCTCCTTTCACCTCCTTCATCTTTTTTTTATCTCCACTTCCTTCTCTTTCCTTTTCCTATTCTACCTGTCTCTCCTATTCTGTTTCCTCCCTGGTTTCCCATACCTTTATCATCTTTTTCTCTCCTCTTTAATCCTTTTTCCTCTACTCCCTTCTCCATTTCTTTTCTCTCCTTGTGTCCTACTCCATCCTTTTTTCTCTTAATCCTTCCTCCATCCTTCCTTTTCCTGATTCATCCCCTTCTCTTCTTCCTCCCTCTCTTTGATCCTTTCCCCTCTTCCCATTTCTTTCTCACCATAATTTGCCCTCCTCGCCCTGTTTCATTACTCCTCTGTCCTTTATCTTTCCCTTCTCCTTTTTCCTCCTCCACCCTTTTCTTCCATCTTCACCTTCTCCTTTTTTTCTGTGCCTTCTTTCTCTCCCTCCTCTCTGTCTTTGTCTCTCTTGTCTGTTTGTCTCTCAGAGAGGAAGAAGATGATGACATCGCCCATCAGTTCTGTTGCCCCGCCTCCGAGTGCAGTAGCCCTTCCTCTAGGTAACCAGGGGCGACCACGAGACAGTCCCCACCCCACACAACTGTCCCAGGGTAAATCGAGGGGTAAACGAACCCCTGTCCTCCCTCCACCGTTGCTCTCTCTCTCTCTCTCTCTCTCTCTCTCTCTCTCTCATCCTTTGACCTGTAAGAAAACTGTGGAGTTAAAAAAAACATGAAATTAGAAGAAAAGGAGGAGATTCGGGAATTCTTCATTTCAAACTCTTCCTCGTTAAAAGCCCGTCTGTGGAGAAAACTGGAGCTTTAAAAGAAAAAGATGAAACCGGCTTTGCAACTTTGCTGCTCGTCTGATTTGTTTCTCTTTTCTTTTAAATCTGGAGACACCTTTTACAAAACCAAACCCTGAGTCAGACACTAAAAGTTGCCCTGCAGCTTTAAAAGCAACAGGATTGATCATCACCTCTGCAGTCTGACCTTCCCGGAGACGCTCACACCTGCTTCGGCTGGTTCGCTCGGTGACTCAGCTGAATGCCGGCAATGAGTCTGCAGTATTTTGAACTCGCCAGATGATTTACAACCTCCGTCTGAAAGCAAACCCTTCCCCTTGGCTCCTAGTCCGGGTCAGAACGGGGACGTTAACAGTGTATCCTCCCTGTCTGAGCATGAAGCCACGACCCCGCTGTTTTCTGGCAACGCTGTGTCCAGAGCCTGCTGCGGGCAGAGTTCGGCGAGGGTCGTACGGTGCTTGATGCAGCAATAAGCTGCGGGGCCATCCACGATGGCGTCAGAAAATCGGCAGCTGGTGGAGCAGCGGTCGTGTCCCGACTCTGTGCACTCAGGGCTCTGGTTGTTGTACAGCACGTTGTCACCGCGCTGAACTCTTTGGAACAAAGGACCGAAGACTCGTCTGGTCACAGTGGGACTGATAGAGTTTGTTAGCGAGTTCACGAACAGTACGAACCACTCTGGCAGGTAACCACGCATCAATCGGAGGTCCTCTTCAGCGGACGCAGCCCGGTCGACCGGCTGCACAGCGGCTTCAAAGACCAGCCGCCTGAGTCATGAGTTTGCTCTGTTTTGTAGTCGTTAGCATCCCTACATACGGCAGCCTGGGTTCTCCTTATAACTGCTTCTTTCTTACTTCAACAACCTGCTGACACACACACATTCATCACTGGAGCAAGTGTGAGCGTGAATAAAACTGTACCGACGTACATCAGGGAAAGTTTGTGTTCTTGTTTTGCAGTGTGACGTTAAAGGTGACAAAACTGAGACGAACTTTGGTGTATAGGTCATGTGACAGGAAATGGATTTACACGTGATTAGAGTCATTTTTTTTTATCAACCCCAAAATGAAGCAGAATGACAGAAACTCTTCAGTTTTAGGGAGAACCCTGGTGCCTGATGTGTACAGTGTACTTGGACAGACACACACACGACACACACACACACACACAAAGCAGCTGCAAGAGTTCTCAGAGACAATAAAATGATATCAGTGATATCTGGAGTATGTTTACATGCACATCAGTCCTCTGATCACCGACAGTGATCGGCTTTAAGGCAATATTTCCATGGTGTCACGTAGTTACTTAATATGCCATTACCACAATCTCTTCTTAATTCATGAAAATGATGACTGCTTCTGATCTTATCTTGCATGCAGACCAAGCTCTTCGTAAACGCTCCATCTGTCCGCTCAGCATGCCGTTACAAGAACCGTCTCTGCAGCATTTGTGCCCCTCAGGGGTCTCTGAGAGGACATATTTGAGCCTGAAGCCACGGTTTTAAAATGTCGCTTACTGCTGTCAAAGTAACAAAGTAAGAAGCATCCGCCGAGGCTGAATGTAAGAGGCCGTGAGACCTGCAAGAAGAGAATGATAGTAAACGACAGCTAGCTTACCATGCTAACTGCTGAGCGAAGCTCCTTATCTGTGATTGGTTGATATCTCCAAACATCGCACATGCCCAGCGTTGAAGTGATGCACACGTGTGGCAGCATCAGGCGGCTTTTACTGTCATTTCAACCACATGCAGGTAATAAGGTTCACCGTGACTCAAGGTGCTACAAACAGGCCACAGCCAGAAAGCAGGTAGCTTCCAGGCGGCTAACGTTAGCGCTGGTGAACCTAACCTGGAGTTAGCTGTCCCATCCCTGTCACATTTAATTAGCTGTCTGCACTGAGCCGAGAAGCTTGCTCAGGTAAAACCTCCGTAAATAGACGCGTCTTAAGAGAAGAACTGTCGGGTTTCAAAGGAGTGAAGCTTGGTCTGCACGTACAGTTGCTCAGATCATGAAAAACTAAAATAATTGGATTTCATATGACAGCTTCAGGAGTCGCAGTATTGCCTTAATAACTACAGTGCACGTAAACACACTCGGTGACTTCCCCTCCGAGCGAGAGGAAGCCGATGGAGGCGGTGATGAAGGGAGCAACGGTGGAGCCCTTTGTCTTCTCGTCTTTTTTTTGTGCACTCTTTTATCCATCTTCTCTTTGTATTAGACTCTGTAGCTTTGACTCCTTCATGCTCCTCCTCTTTTCCTCTCCTCCCTGTTTCCTCTTCCCAAAGAAAGAAAGTAAGAAAGGCATTCTTCTGATTCGGTGCCAAGAAAATCAAAGGAAAGACGAAAAGGAGAAAAGTCTGTCTCTTTGCCAAGTTTGATAGCAGGGGATCTTATCCTCCTGTTGCAGTGCCAAGTTTAAAAAAAAAAAAAGTCTTTGACACCCAAACCCTCAAGCAAGTGTAATGTTTTATGAGCAGAAAACTCTGTATGCTGTATGAGCAAATCCTCTGACGTCGTCATTTTTTAGCTGTAAAGTCACATCTGTGTCTTTATTTCATCGTTGGCTGCCCGCAGTTTTGTCTGTAGCGCCTTTTTGCCGTGTACACGTTTGAAAAGCAATACATTTGTTTTAAAATCTGGTGTGAGAATCTCCCAGTGTACGTAAACTCATATTGAGTGGGAGGGGGTTAAACTGATGTAGTAGCTGATTTATCAATAAACAAACACGCTTTGATCCAAAGTTTTATATGCAGCATGACGACATGTGACACGATGTCAGAGGTTTACAACATGAATCCACCGTTGTTACCTATACAGAAAAAATGAATTTATTAATAATTTAACAGTAGACCAGATGAAAGAAATGGATATTTTATTTTTTCTCTGAAACGTGTTTCTTCTCCGTCCCTGTATTGATAAACTTCTCTGCTGGAGGAAGTTCTCAGATCCTTAAAGGGGACCTATTACGCTTATATCCTTTAGTCCCTGAAGCTTTGCCTGATCCACGAGTCATAATAAGGCTGCTCCTTGGCCTTTAAGCCCACTTTCTTCTGATTGGCTGCCCCTCATTAACAGAAGGCCGTTGAACATGAGGTGGGCGGGGCTTCTATGCCCCTTAAGCCGGAGCTGTGTGCCTGAAGTGACTATTTTGTCATCTCTGACATCACATAGAGCCAAGAGTAGAGACACTCCCAGAATTTGAGTGTTGAGAAGGGATTTCGTGTACATGTGGTGACTCTATGTTTAATATGAGTGTTTCCCACTGCAACAGTACATATATGACAGAAAATCATGAAATGCTTAATAGGTCCTCTTTAACTCAAGCAAAGCACAAATACTCTAACAATACTCAGATACAGGTAAAAATGTTGGTGCATAAAGCTGAGAAGTATTAATAGTAAGACTGATCGTACAGGAGCGCCCCGTTTCATTTGTTACATAGTTTAGTTTTATCTGAATCTTTGATGATCTGTAAGCCTTTTAATGTGAAGGTTTCCGTCTTCATGCAGTGCAGGACTGCAGGTGCAACCCGCCCACACTAAATACGTTCATCTCTGAATGCAGTGAAGTTTACAGCGAGATGAAGGAGCTCTGTATTATTCCAACGAAATGCACTCAGTCACTTTCCCTCCTGCTCGGAGGGAAATTCTTACTTCCTGTTTGTCACTCGGTGTTTCGCTGCTTTTTCTTGCTGTGAAAATGTTTCGATGTGAAGATCGTGTCAGCGTGAGAAGTCCTTCCACATCACCTTTTTAAGACTCATCCTTCAGCTTTACAGCTCCATGATTCCCATCACACTGAGTGCAAACTACCAGGAAAATTAGTGGCTGATGGGAAAACTGCATTGGTTAAAGATGATGTCCTGTAGTGAATAGGCGTCCTCTCTGTGTCCAGGGAAATAATGTAAAGTTTGATAAGATGCCGTATGACCTATAATGTGCCGTAGTTGATGCCAGTATGCTACTTGGGGCACTCTGCACTACCATTAAATGATGCTGCAGTTAACCTAAATCAGTCCTTTAGGGATTTATTAGTGTTGTTTCTTAATTCAGCAAATATTAACCCAACAGAAATGTTTTATTGTAATATAATGTTAGCTTTATAGAGTTATTCAGAAACTAGACCATAACATCTGTCAGGTTTCCTCTTTAGACCCGTCTCATCACCATGAGGCACCTTTGTTCTAATAATACGTACCTACACATAAAGTTTGACTTGAATGATGTGGTGACAATCACTGTAGGAAACAGGAAATGAGTTTCGCAGGTTTAGGAAGTAGGACATAATGTAGATACCTTCTCTTTCTCTGTTCATGGGGGGCGGGGGAACATCTGATCATCATTTTGGCTGCTTAGATTAAAAAAATGTTTTTTAGCTCGTGCAGCTGAAAGACTGACGAGCTTCTGTGATGGCGTCCGTCCGTCCACAGTTCATAAGAATAGCTGCTGCTGCTCCTCACAGAGTGGTCAGATTTTAGTGAGACTTGCCCACGATCATCACCTAATGGATCTCCACCCAAGGTGCTCCAGGTCGTACTGCTCATACCGGCACTTCTCCATTTTCAGAGGCCTCAGGAGGGTAGTCCTCAGTATGAAGGCTGGAGCGCCTCCTGGACATGGATGGATTTTAATTCTCAATAGTTTGTGCAAAGCAGCCAACAACAGACCAGAAAAACCTTCACACAGTAACCTGTAAACTGTGACCTCACTGATGCCAAGCTAGCAGAGCAGGTTTGACTGTTTATCAGTTCTTTTTCCTGCCCTTAGCATTTAGCATTTAGCTGCTCCATTCTTTTTAGTTGTTGGCTGTATATTATGCAGTGGTTTAATATTACATTAAATTATTTGGGACACTATGAAACAAATGCTTGTTACCAAGCATGCCACAGTGTGCAGGCTGGGTGCTGGTTATTAGCTGGTGACTGTGCCGTTAGCATCAGCGTCTTTATCTCAGCAGCATCTACAGGAAGGAGCTTTTGCTCTTGTAGATGCTTTGCAGGTTCATCATCTAACTCGAGTGGTTCTCTCAGATATTTCTGTTCATTCACTAACCAGTGCTACACCCACACACACACACACACACACACACACACACACACACACAGCAGGGGCCATGCAGGGATCTGTTTAAACAGAACAAAGCTGGACGTTAGCGATTAAATTGATAATGAAAGAAAACTTTGAACCACTAATAAGAACTAAGCCAGGAGATGATCATATAGCCCAGCCTGACTGACAGGCTGGATCAATACACATCTGTATGAATAATGTCTGCATTATACCATCACTATATAAAGCCGCGTGCACTGCATTAGAGACCCGCTGAGGCTATTTTTTCATATCTTAATTCTTATGCTTGGTGCTGCTTTCACAGATTAATCCACACTTGTTGCTCGTTTTGTTTTTGCTGCCTTGTTGGGACGCGTCCTCGTCCTCGTCAGCGGCTCTCGTCCGCTTCCACTGCAGCTCATTATGACATGTCACCTTGTATCTGCAGACAGACAGACTGGCTCTGCTGGTCTCTGTGCTGATTATATAACCGCTCTCCTGCACACAGGATGGCAGATGAGTCATGCTGGAAAGTCAGAGGTGTGCGCACGGGGACCTGCAGTTGTCTTGTTAGCGCTCATCAACACTGCGTAATAATCTAGTTTGGCGCAGAGTTATTTAATCGTTAAATTTGTGTTTGTCGCTGCTGCTGTCGCCCACTTTCAGTTTGTTTAAGCTTACATAAACAGGTTTATGAGAGCAGAAATAAAGGGATTGCACAGAGTGGCCTACATTCTCATCAGGACGCACACGTGCACGTCCATGTTGGATCAGATCCATCAGTGACTCTTTGTTAGAGCTTTTGTTGATCCTCTGATATACAGTTTTGATGGAATTGCAGGAATAATTATGGAATAATTTCATTGATAAAGCCTGTGATTTTAATTCCACAGTTGTACATCTGTTAATGACTGCGATGTTGAGGGTTTTTTATAAAGAGTTGAGTGGCCCATAGAATTGATGAAGATGATTTTTATGGCGTCCCAGCCTGTTCTCATTTCCAGGGCGTCACACTCTCGTGGTGTGTTTCCCGGTGACTCGCAGAGCCGCTCTGTTGGAGGTGCTCAGACACTTGGAGTCACATTTAAATGCACTGAGTAAACATCGTTTGTTGTGATGAGGCAGCTGAAACCCTCGTCTTTTCCTAAATCGCCTAACGGGAACTTTGTCGTCCTTCCGAAGTGTCTGACATTGAAGCAGCCGCTGGGTGTTTCGGCAGCATTCGGCAGAGTATCAGTATTTTCACCCGTTAACCAGCAGTTATAACTTCAAACCTGCTCGGACCTGTTGTACCAGCCGAACTGGGACAAAGCTGAACTCCAAGTGTTCTTTTTAAACAAAGTCAAATATAAAATAACTCTAGCTGTGTCAATACAAAAGGCTGCATCATATTTTTGCTTCTACTTATTATTTTTTCCACTGAAATATGTGAAATGTGTTCCTGTCAGAGTTCAGCTTTACTCTGACGAGGAGCTTCTGGCAGGGCCTTCGGGTCCCTGCAGAACAGGTGCTGTATGCTCACTGCGTATTGTTGTCAGGAGATATTAACCCATCCGCTCGTCATGAGAGAGCATTTAATTAGAACGTACATGCATGAAAACTCAAAGGTTTCAGGGAGAGAGAAGTGCGAGGTACAAACATGCCTTTACGTGAGACAGAGTCATCCTGTGTGCTACAAATGACTGTGCACACACAAACAGTTGTCATATTAGATTAAATATCGATGTGAAAAGCTCAGTGAAGCCTCAGTCAGCAGCAGTGTGGAGACATTCCTGCAGTTTTTGTGTGTTTGTATGAGAAAAGGCAGGATTCCCATCACTGCTGAGCAGCTCTTCCTCACCTTCTTTCTGCTTCGTTTCCTTCTTGAAGTAAAACTTTAAGCACCGTGTGCATGCTGAACCAGTGAGTTTTTTCCCTTCGATTGAGGAAATCGTTTTCGTTGAGATATTTCGTGACAAATCCCAAAGTTTGCATGTGAATCTTATCGATGGAAATCAGACTTTTGATCTCTTTTTATCGTAGTTAACGACGGATTTCGTGCACTTCCTGTTTGTTTTGTCTTAATTTAAAATCTGTAGATGTGACCTGCAAAATTTGGCATTCAGTTAGCTTTAGCCTTCTTCCCCATCATTAACCAATTTAGTTGCAGCCTTACATATTTATATTACATATTTATATTTCATAACAAACTTAATGAACTGTATGTTACTTGGTTAAATCTTTTAATAAAAATTTTATTTGGACAAAATCAGTTACTTAGCTTCATGTCAGCAGGTAGCGCTCACTCAGTGTAGTCCTGACATTAGCTGTGCAGTTAGCCTTAGACCAACACTCACCCGACACTTTATTAGGTACACCTGTTTATCTGCTTCTTAATGCAAATATCTAATCAGCCAATCACATGACAGCAACTCAGTGCATTTAGGCAAGTTTAAAGTGAGCATGAGGAAGAAAGATGCTTGAAGTGGCTGAACATTGCATGGTTGTTGGTGCTGATCTGCTGGCATTTTCATCTCTGGAGTTTATGAAGAACGGCCCAGAAAGAGAAAGTGACCCCGTGAGCAGTAGCTCTTTGGGCAAAAATGCCTTGTTGATGTCAAAGGTCAGAGGAGAATGGGCAGGCTGCATCGAGCTGGTAGGAAGGCAACAGTAAATCACATGACCACCCATTACAACCAAGCTGTGCAGAAGAGCGTGTGGGCTACAGCAGCAGAAGACCACAGCAGGTCAGCTCCAAACACGAACCTGAGGCTACAGGTCACACTGATGTCCTGTGATTGTCTCGTAGTTGTTTTTAAGTTGTGTTTAAATATGTAATGCTGCCTGGAAAGCGTTCCTCATCACTGTTACCCTGCACATACTCTTTCCATCAAAGTACCATTCTATTTAAATCTGAGGTTTAGTTCCTGACGCCCAGGCAGCCTCGGGCAGCTCTTCTGTGACCCTCAGAAAAAGGCGACTGTGTGCAGAAATCAGCTCTAAAATTTGTTTCTCTCAGTTATATAAAGAAAAGACCTTGTACCTGTTGACTGCTGCACTTCATTACTTAGTTACAGTAGAATTACAGTGCCATAATATGTGACGGATAGCATGACTATAAGTGGACTTCCTTATTATTGCGGCAAGAATAGAACAGATGTGGGAGAGAAATAAAATCAGCAATAAAACTCAATAGCCCAAGTATTTAGTGAGTCAGGAGACAGACTCGGACTGAGCGGAACCGGAGCAAGAGTGGAAAATTAGAAAAGGAAGGAAAAGCCTACACTCAAGCTTCTAGACACATTTATGAATAAACATGCGTAATGCTGCTGGCACTGTCTGTTTATTTTGCTACTGTATTAGCTGGCATATAATTTGACTTTGCCAGTAGAGACATTACAACTGAAGGCTTTTTTACCATGTAAGAGATGATCACCGGTGACAGGGACGGGAGAGCGAGGACGGGAGGCGCATAAATTAGCGGGTTGTAAAGCTGGAAAGCGCTCCATCACTCCCGCCTCATCAGTGTTTTACCCCATGATTTATCTCAGACTTGGGCTGCCCAGCTTCTCTGCAGCTAACGCTGCTTAGCTTCCTCTTCCCACTGTTGGATAATAAGCCTTTTATCAGCTGTTGTGGGTACTTAAACAAATAATCTTAGTTTAATGCTGCTGCTGCTTTCATTTAGAGCTGTTACTGAACATTTATCCACACCTTCTAATCAGCATCCAGAATTTTCCAAGGTTGTGGTGTTCATAGTTCTCATAACTGTCCTAGATTATAGGAATGCTTACCTAGAGTCAGTTATTTTTAAGAGGTCTGTCAGTAAAAAGTGATTTTATTACCAGTATGAAGTGGTTTTGGTGACGCAGTGAAGTTAGTGAATGTTTTTGTTCCCAGTAAAAATTCCTCCAAAATATGCAAAAAAAACCTTTTTTTCAGGGTTTGGTTCCCAGCATAACCAACCAAGAGCGGCGAGGACATGATTTTGGTCACACTATATGTTGTAAATTCAGTATTTTTGTATGATCTCATTTTTTCAGTGTTTTGTGGACAGTTCCTGGTGGTGCAGACAGAGCAGTGCTGTGTGTGCAGCTCAGGCGGATCGGTCGTGAACTCGTTGTCCAATTTATTACAGTTGGGAAAAGGCATTCCTTCTGGGTGTTCATCATTGCGCTTATGAGTAATCAATTCGAGGTCAAACTGGTAACGTTCAATATTCCAAAACCTTAAAGAAACAGGAGTGTTTCTTTGGCCAAAATAGCTGATAGGTATTTTTCTTTAATCAAGCTCAAATTTGCTTTGTAATAAGTAATAATAATTTGTAATAAGACTTTGTGACACTTAAAATGACCAAAATCTATAGAGTGGACTCTGTTTTATTCATTATGACCCAAAATGAGTGGCTGAGGTCAGGTCCGCCGTTTTTTGCAGTCATAGATATTCTGCCCCCTGGTGGGCATTAAAAATAATACAGTTTACGTCACTTCCATGTTAGCTTCACTTTTATACTCTGCGGTTTTTATCGCAGTTTTCCTTCATTTACAACAGGTTGGATTTGTCTGTTAATTCAGTGAAAGGCGAAGAAGTGAAACGTGGTTGGTAGGTTTTGTGATACTAATGAGTTTATCTGTCCATTATTTTAGCTCTTAAAAGGATGAGAAGGTGATTAAAACGTTTTTTTCATGTTATAAATAGAAACTACAAAAGGAGATCATTCTTTCTCATGTTTTTATGGATCATAGAAATAGGAAAAAAAAAACATAAAATTCCCATTTCTTTCTTCCTAAATTTAGATTTGCTTTCAGAAACTCTCACATCAGCTGCATGGCGGCAGGTTATGGATGCTACCAATTGCCATGGCAACAGTCAATGTAACCTGCTGCCATGGTGACAAATCGGACATTTGGGTGGGAGGTCATCATTGTGAGACGACCTCGTTAGCTTCATTCAGCCTTGTTCTCGTGTTTGACGAGCGGTTAGACGAACGGACGCGCAGGGGCTTCCCTGTCGATCGCCCTCCCTCACTCCCCGCCTCTCTCTCCTTGTGCTGCTGCTCCTCCTCCTCCTCCTCCTCCTCTTCCTCCTCCTCGTTCTCACTGTTTTGTTTGGTCATTTTCTTCTTGATTATCTCTCTTTCTGCGTGTCTCATGTTGTAAATATACAGATATTCATTCTTCAGTCTGTTGAATTTATTCTTATGTAAATTATTAAAAAAAGAGATCGACCATGGATGATATACAATATATTATAAAAGTATGAAATAAAAAAGAACTGAAAAGTGGAAATGATGCAAGTGTAAGTGATGGTGATGACGTCGAAGGAGGTGATGATTGTTTCTGTGCAATTATTAACAACTGCGATGATGTCATAGCAATGACTATTGCAATGGTCAGTGATGATGAGGATGATGATGGTGGTGAATGATGAAGATTAAGATTAAAAACTCTTATGATTCTAAGTGCTCGATGAATCTGTCTGATTCTTGTGACTGTGACGTTCAAAGAGGAAGTACACATGAAACATGAACTCATTCATAAATATTTATTAATACAGGCCCAAACCACAACCCTAAGGTGCTTCATACGGTAAGGTGGAGAGCCTACAGTAACACAGAGGAAACGTGCAAAGGTATTAAAAAAAGTTCAGTAGGATAACCACATCAAACTCACTCTTTTCACAAATGTTTTTGCACGTCATTCTCAGTTTTAGGTGTAAATGAAAAGAGGGGGGGGCTCTGGGCTGCTACGCCTCCACATTGATAGGAGCCAACTGGGGTGGTTCAGGCATCGTCTCCTGGACGGGCGAGCTGTTTCAGGTATGTCCTACCAGGAGGAGCTAGAAGAGGTGGCCGGGGGGGGGGAGGTCTCTGATTAAACTTCTGCCTCCACGGCCCATCAGAGGATGGGTGGATAATGCAGAACAGGATAAGCGGAAGAGAATGGATGGATGGATGGAATTACAAGTGAGAGTTTCCATTTACAGATAAAAACTTGGGAGAAAGCAGAAGCGTGGCTCAGGTTCAGGTGTGGATGAGGCTATCTGAGCAGCTATCCTTCTTTTGAAGTAATTCTCGGACGTTACCTCCTTAGAACTCTCTCCGTGGTTTTGTGGGGCTGAAAGCCAAGAAGCACTGTTTTCAACTCAAGCTACATTAACCACTTTTCCTGATTCCTTGAATGTTGGCACTCAAAATTGATGCTGAACACCTGAGAGTGGGGTATATTTTATTATATAAGTAAGACAACAGCTAAGACTACAATAATAATGGAGGAAAAAAAAGTAACTCGAGATGAAAAAGTCTTGCAAGAGGACTAGCTCAACATAGCAGCTGTAGCGTTCGGCTGTTTGTACTTTAACTTGTGACTAAATAGCTTTAAATTTACAGGTTCATTTGTTAAGCTGCAAAATTTTGTAGTCAACAGCAGATAGGACATTGATGAAGGCAGAAACAGCATGAGCTGGGGTGGCGGTGGGTTGCACAGTGGCTTGCAGATACACAGTAACTGTGAGCAGGCTCCAGCAGTTTACAAAGCCCTTCTCTCATGTGTGGAAGGGTATCCGGATTAGTCGCTGTTATGCAGAGTGACTGTATGGTGTCTGTGGCAGATAACTAACAAGAATACATCATGATGACTTGTTCGTAGGATAAATTCAGAGTGTGTGTGTGTGTGGGGGGGGGGTGTTGATAGATTTTTCAGGAATTAAATTACAAAATATCAACGCAACCAGAACTACATAAAAATGTCTAAAATGTGTTAGTAGCATTTTAAAACAGCGTTAAAGCATCATCATTATGTCACAGCGAGAGGAGTGCTCTGAGTGCCAGTCCAGGGGTCAAAGGGAGGCGGCCTGAGCCTGCAGGTGAGCACTAACTGGATTAAAGTCTTAGTGAATAAGGAAAGGAGGAGGTGCAGCAGGGGTCTGCAGAGAGAAGCAGAGCAAACTTGTTCACACTATAGGAGGACACACTTCAGCACTTCATTTCTCTCCATCTCTGGATCAAATTGGATTGTCCACAGCCTGACTCAAACCTGTTCCTGTCGAGCTTTTAAAACCTGCCGGGGGGAGAAGCAGGAAGTCCCGAATTCAGGAAGTACCATGAAGGGTAGAGGGTCACCTTCAGACCACAGCAGCTCCTAAACTTACAAATTACTGCTTGAGCTCTTTATGTGACTAAAATGGAAATCTTTTGGGACTGTTTCTGCTTCCTGACTGACACTGCTGACTCACCTCGCCAACGCACTCTCGTTGCTAATAATCAGTGACTCAGGTTTGAGTGACAGTGCAGGACTGGAGGTGAAAGTGAACTTAAAAGTGGATAAATGAGTTATACTTGTCTGTGTTTTGGGCGCACACTCCTGCTGGCCTCACTTCTCTTTCAGTCTCTTTAAAGATAAAGAGTTTTATTAAATAATTTAACCTGCTAACGATGCAGCTAATCTGTAGCCAGCAGCTAATAATGATGGACAGGCGAGTGGGAAATGGGTAATAAATAGACTGATTTGGTTCTTTCTGTATGTGCGCTTTTGCCTTTCAGGGACTTTCAACAGACAAAAAAGGTTCCTGTGAAATATCTGCTAGCAGAGAAGCTAATCTGTAGCCACGAGCTGCAGTTTCCCACAAGGATTAAATCTTCCTGCTTGTTAGCCTACACTGAGGCCTGTGCAGTGCCTGCAGAGCCGTCTGCAGAGACTGTCTGCATCTGTTTCCTTGTCCCGGAATCAGTCAGCTTCATGCCAGCTGTGGCATTTACATTGCAGGTCAACAGTCCTTCCTGCCTTCGCGTTGAGCTTCATGCTTTTGTCAGCTGTCGCCTCTCTGAACCCCGACGGACTGAGTCGATACATCAGCACAAAGTGCTCAGCGCTCGTCCTCTGAGCAGCACTGAGTGTGGCTCTGCAGGAGGTCCCTGCGAATGCTGACTTTGCATCATGTTGGAGTACATGAAGCTTTAGTCACAATAATTAATATTATTAACTGAGCAGCTCGTATAAATTGCTGTAGTAAATGTGATTTCCAATAATCCCAGTTAAGTTCCTTTATTAATCTTTATTGCCATTCTCATCATGTAATTATAAAAATTGGCTACTGTAATCATCAAGTTGCTTGTTTTATCTCACCATCGTCAATGAAAAGCAGTGAGAGACGGACTGACTGTTCAGTTTATTAGTGGTAAATAATCACTAAAAACCCAAATCTTCCCTTATGATCCTGATCTAAATTAATACACCACACTTCTAAAACAGGGTCTGACTGATGGCGTCCTAACGAGCTCCAGCTGATTGTAATTATGATTTAAAAGGAAAGGTGGAAACATAACGAAGAGTCTTCAAACGAAATCAGATTCCTCATTCGTTACATGTAAGCAAGTAAAACCTGATTAAGCCTTTAAAATTAAGCAGACTCCATTTGTTGCCTCATGATGAGATAAAAGATTTGAGTTTTTTAGAAACATATCCAAAATGTATTTTATATTTAATAACTAATTTTGTGGCCCCCTCGGAGACGTCCCGACCCCCACATCGAGGACCTCAGAGTTCTTTAGCAAATCAGTTAAAATAGAAAATAAATGGTGTCCTCTTATTTGAGCTTTCATACATTGGTACAGCTGCAGACGATCACTATCTCAGCAAGAAGACTCAATTATTTCTTTACCTGAAGATATTTTCTGAAGTTGGTTCATCTCCTTCAGTGAAATTACAGTTCGCTTCCTCAGGCAGGGAGGAAGCCCTTCCATCTCTAAATATTTTTTAGTGAAATTAAAATTCAAAAATTCAACCAATGTGCTTCGCGAGGGTACGCTTTAAAAGACGTGTCTTAAACTGGCTTATCCAGAAACCGATCTGACTCCGACTTAAGCCGTAAATTGTGTTTTTATAGGAGAAATAAAGCAGCTGGATCATTTTCGGAGCACTGACAGAACTTTTTCCAAAGAGAAGTTTGGAACATTTGTTTGGAGCGTTCAGGAGATGCACCGCAGCTTCACTTTCTGAGTCACTGCCTTCATTAGAGTCTCTGTCTCCGATCTGACTGACAGACTGACTGACTCTCGCAGCGTGCTGTATGTAGATAAGACGCCGCTCATCAACAGAAAGATGTGACGCTGACTGACTTCTTAACAGAGAAACAGATTTGCTGGAAAAACACCTGCCCCCCCCCCCACACGCCTCCCTCTCCAAGGGCACGCAGCAGGGAAACAAGTCCATGCGCACTTCCAATCAGCACCTCCAGAGAAACCATGGAAACCAGGGGATTTAAAGAGGGAGCGCACCCATTGCTTTTTTGAACCAGCTCATCTACCCTGTGCAGCCTCCTGAGAGTCTGTTCCTTGCAGCATCTTTAGAAAGTGGTGCTGTTTGTTTTAAAAGAAAAAACACAGAAAATTGGTCTCATCACAGTCATAGATTCTGCTTTGCGGTAAATATATGCCTTTTATTTTTACTCCAAAGATGTTGCATTTGCCTTTGCTCATTCAGGACGAGTCGAGTCTTTGCTCAGAGTGTCGGCTGCTGATAATTGTTGATGAGTAACAGGCGTGATGAGATGAGCTGGCATGTCAGAGTGAAACTGGCTGATCGAGAGCAAACTCGCGGTGAGGAAGGTGTCAGGCAGGTGTGTGTGGCACTAAAACCTGACATGAACATGACAGGGTAGTGATGTCA
Organism: Pterophyllum scalare; assembly: GCA_024447675.2. Taxonomy (NCBI): domain Eukaryota; kingdom Metazoa; phylum Chordata; class Actinopteri; order Cichliformes; family Cichlidae; genus Pterophyllum; species Pterophyllum scalare. The sequence goes on along the minus strand of JAMQGT020009202.1, from coordinate 30,702 downwards.
TCAAAAGGACTTTGGGGAAACAGAAGGCAGGTGAATAAGCAGCTCGCTGGGATGTTCAGCGTGCCAGCTGTCTGTGACCTTTGCCCTTTGTTCTGCCTGCGCTCTTCTGGGACTTGGACACCTCTCCGCAGGTAGGAGGACCATCTGGCTGACCTTTGAACCCTGAGTTCATTATTTGTGATCTGAGACCCTGCTGTGACCTTGCTAATTTTCCCTGCTCCCATGTTTCTGTCTCTTCCTCCACACCGCTGTTTCTTCCATTTCCAACCTCAGAATCAGATATATTCTTCAATTCAATTCAATTCAATTTTATTTATATAGCACCAAATCACAGCAAACAGTCACTTCAAGGTGCTTTGTATTGTGGGTAAAGACCCTACAATAACACAGAGAAAACCCAACAGTCAAAACGACCCCCTATGAGCAAGCACTTGGCGACAGTGGGAAGGAAAAATTCCCTTTTAACAGGAAGAAACCTCCGGCAGAACCAGGCTCAGGGAGGGGCAGTCATCTGCTGCGACCGGCTGGGGCTGAGTGGAGAGAGACAGGACAAAAGACATGCTGTGGAAGAGAGACAGAGATTAATAATAATGATTAAATACAGAGTGGAGTATAAACAAGGAAATAAAGGTGAATGAGAAGAAACAGTGCATTATGGGACCCCCCAGCAGCCTAGGCCTATAGCAGCATAACTAAGGGGTGGTTCAGGGTCATCTGATCCAGCCCTAACTATAAGCGTGATCAAAAAGGAAAGTTTTAAGCCTAATCTTAAAAATAGAGAGGGTGTCTGTCTCCTGAATCCAAGCTGGGAGCTGGTTCCACAGAAGAGGGGCCTGAAAGCTGAAGGCTCTGCCTCCCATTCTACTTTTTAATGACCTAGGACCTGATTCTAAGATTTCTCACAGTGTCACTGGAGGTCAAGGTAATGCCATCCAGAGTAAGTATCTGGTTAGCAGCCATGTGTCTAAGATTTGTGGGGCTGAGTACAAGAACTTCAGTTTTATCTGAATTTAGCAGCAGGAAATTAGAGGTCATCCAGGCCTTTATGTCTTTAAGACATTCCTGCAGTTTACCTAATCGATGTGTGTCATCTGGCTTCATGGATAGATAAAGCTGAGTATCATCTGCATAACAATGAAAATGTATGCAATGCTTTATGATAATACTGCTTAAGGGAAGCAGGTATAGTGTAAATAGAATTGGTCCCAGCATGGAACCCTGTGGAACTCCACAATTAACCTTAGTGTGTGAAGAAGAGTCCCCATTTACACGAACCTGTGCTTCGAGCATTCTGACAGTTAGTGTGACTCGGGGGTGTTGATTCGTGGGATTGATGGGAGCAGGCACCGTCTCTATGGGGATGGGGTTTTGGGGGGATGGCAGGAGGAGAGAAGCTGCAGAGAGGCGTGTAAGACCTGGCCTCAACCCTAGGTAGTCAGGATTTAGGAGGGTTGATAAATTTGCCCAGATTTCTAGAAATGAGAGCTGCTCCATCCAAAGTGGGATTGATGCCATCTGTCCTAACGAGACCAGGTTTTCCCCAGAAACTTCCTAATTATCTATGAAGCCCACATCTCCAGTGTTTCTGCAGCAGCCCAGTGACTGAAAACTAAAATCTAATTTTAGTAAATATTCTCATGACAAAGTTTGTTCCCAGAGTGTGTTTTAACAGATCTCAGAACAATGCAGGTTTTTTGTAACTGTGCATGCATTTGAAAAAACCTGTAATGATATTGGCAGGTCTGCATCTTAACCAGTGCTTGGACACTGACTGTATGAACAGATCAAAACAACAAAAGTCCCCACATATCTGTAAAATCCAACTGATAGAATATGTTATTTCTTCTTTAAACATGTGCTCTAATTTAATTACTTGATGCATCTTGTGCTGCTTCCCTCCTCTGTCTCTCTCCCCTCAGCCCCAACCGGTCACAGCAGATGACTGCTCCTCCCTGAGCCTGGTTCTGCCGGAGGTTTCTTCCTGTTAAAAGGGAGTTTTTCCTTCCCACTGTCGCCGTGTGCTTGCTCATAGGGGGTCGTTTTGGCTGTTGGGTTTTCTCTGTATTATTGTAGGGTCTTTACCCAAAATACAAAGCACCTTGAAGTGACTGTTTGCTGTGATTTGGTGCTATATAAATAAAATTGAATTGAATTGAATGAAAATGGTCCTGTAACCCTGAATTAAATCAAACTTTGCATTTTACCTTGAGTTTACATTCATTATTCAGTACAGTGTAAATCAGGTGTATTGTGCTGACATTGTCTGTGACTGATTCTGCACAAATCTGGTTGGAAAGAAATGAGAAGGGTTAAAGGCGTCAGAGGAAGTGCAGGAAATACAGGACAGTGGTGAAAAAGAGTGAGGACATGAGAAAGAAGGGGAAGTGACACAGATAAGCAAGGACAGGAAGAGGAAGTAGAGGACAAAAGGGTACAGCAGAGGAGGCATATGTGGAACAGGTGAACACAAAAGAAAGAAGCAGGTAGAAAAAGAGGAGTGATTTGTTTTTGAGTTTTTCTGAGCTGGATTGTGCTGCAGATGGAGCTGAGCTGTTTCCCTGTGAACAGGCCGCAGCATTTACAGTCTGCAGTCACATTATTGAGGCGTGCAGCCCAAAACTCAGCCACACCTGTCACCCAGGCGCTCTGCGTGTGCCTGTTTGGAAGCATGCATGCTAATTCGTCCGCCGCACGCATCCTCAGCAATCACGTGATCATGATGCATGCATCAATTTGGAGCCTTTACCCGCTCGTATCCCTGAATGTGCGTGTGTGTGTGTGTGTGTGTGTGTGTGTGAGGGTGTGACGGTGGACGAGATGTGGGATTGTGAGGCTGCCAGCTGCTCCACCATGAGCTGCAAAATAAACGAGAGGTGTGTAAACAGAGAGAGAGAGGGCGAGTTAATGAGAGAAGGATGTGTGAGTGTGTGTGGGGAGCAAGGAGCTCTCAGATGTGTGTCAAAGAAAATGAGTGCATGCACGCTGCCGGGACCGGAGGAATATTGCTTTGTGTGTCTGCGCGAATGGCTGAGTGCACATGAATGTGACTGACAGGCTGAGTGTGTGCACCGGAGAGTGAAAACACACACACACACACATTCGCATACAAGCAGACACGTGGAGAAGAGGCTGTCAAGAAGGCAACCATGCATCTCCATGGAGGATCCACTCAGAGGGAGCGGGCGAGAGAGGCAGCGGAGAATGGGGCAGAGAAAGAGAGAGAGAGTCAGAGAGGGATGGAAAGGAAAGGAGGACAGAGGTTAAACTGAAAGAAAAGGCAGAGAGAGAAGGAGGGGGGGCAAGGCAGGCACCGGAGGAGGAGGAGCTGGGGGAGTGGCTGGGCGAGAGAGGTAGACAAAGCAAAGAGGGGAGAGGAGAGAGAGGGAAGGGGGTGAAGGAAGAAAGGAGTAAAGGGAGGGCAAGCTCAGGGAAAGAAGCAGAAGAAGAAGGAGGAGGAGACGGTGCACGCAAGTGATAGAGAGAGGTGTGTGTTTGGAGGTGTGTGTGTTTCATTCGCTCCTGTGTAAATGAATGGAAGGCGTCTCCATTGTCTCCAGAACGGTAAGAAGCGCTGCTGCTGCTGCTGCTGCTGCTGCACAGCATCTGGCTGCTAATAATAGGATTCTGTCTGTGTGTGCGCGTGTGTGCATGTGCATGTGCGTGTGTGCATGTGCGTGGGTGGTCACAAGTTCATCATGTATGTAATACCTGTGTGTGTGTGTGTGTGTATGCATTTTGGATTTGAGAGCTAAATGTGAACTGGATTTAAATCTATGCTGAGCGTGTTCCTGGATCGGGTTTAACTAAACAGTCGTCAGCTGACATGAGTGTGTGTGTGTGTGTGTGTGTTTGCGTGTGTGTAGGTCCTTGAATTATTTGGGTACCAAAAGCGAGTCATCATATAAATAATTGAGTTTAGTCCAAAGGCTGGTCTCAGGTCAGGGTAAGGTTAGTTTGTCTTTGTGAGGCTCAGTTTGAGTTTTAAATTTTAGGAGTTTTGTGGAAAGCGAGGACAGTCGTCACTTTGGGGAAGACCTTCAGAAGTGCTGTTTGAGGGTTGGACCTTGGACCGAGTCTGCATTAGATATTTGTTTTAATTAATTGCACACACTTAATCAGAAAGACCTCACTGAGAGATTTCATGACAGTAGTGAGGACCAACAAAGATGAGTTCAGGCAGACTGCTTATTCTGCCTTTACGGTTTTCACATAAAGAATTTAAACTTAAACTCAATTTGAGCTTAAGTAGAAAACCTGTCAGATCAGTAAAATCCAGGTCCATGGACCTGGTGAAGAGCCGGGTCTGTGTGGCGTGAGGAGGAAACCTTCCTAAGCTCGAAGCAAATGGCGTCAGTGCATGAACTTCGGCTGCCTCTGATATTTGTGGTTGGAAAGCAGGCATTAATTAGCATTTTCTTTGAACCTGTTTTCTATTTGCACTGTAATTACTGAGCTGATGATAACACACAAATATCAGTCTCAAGGCTGCAGTTTAATCCACAAATAAAATATTTACTAGTCATATGCCATAGTACATCCTGAAGACAATGCAAGATTTATGTAAAGAACCCAAGACCGATCTGAAACGCTTAGCTGGCTAATTCTGTAAGTCCTCCTTCAGTCTTCAACCAGACTAAAACAGATTTTGTCCTTAAAAACAGTTTTACCAAAACCGCCTGCAGATGTTCTCAGTCTGCAGGAAGCTGGAGGCTGGAGCTTCGTGTATAATGCAATAATGCAGCGTTAAAGTTCATTTGTGCTTCATTATAGTGCTGCTATAGAGCTAGCAAGTTAGCCTTTTAAGTGCTAATTGTAATTATAAAATGATAAGGGGCCAGTTAGTGACCACAATAGACAGTCCGGATCACATTGGTGCTGGGCAGCAGGCAGGAGCCCCCGCTTACTGCGACCAGGTACACTGTCACCACAAGGTGGCAGCACCCACCCCTGCCTCCTTCAGTTTCGTTCAGCGAGCGGAAGCAGTGACGGTGTCAATCATGCAGGCACTGATACAGTAATAACCTTACAAGGTGAGTGATGGATTTAGGTTAGAAACAGGTGGACGTCCAGCTTAGATTTAGGCTGAGGTTAGAAAGGCTGAGGGAAACTAAGATTCAGGTTTTGCTGCTCATTTAAGTGACATCACAGAGAGGAAATGATGCGAGTATGAAGAAGACATTTTCAAATTCGGCTGATTTCAGATTTGGTTTTAAAAAAAAAATTTCTGTCTGTCAAACATATTTTTTAGGTTTTCTTTATAGAATTTTTTTAAATTTAGCTTCATGCTGAATTTGTCGTTAGCTTTGACCTGTGCGCTTTGACTGGAACAGACTCTGACACATTAATATAATAATTAATTTAAAAGCTGTGACTGAGCTTGCAGCTTGTGTTTTATTGCAGGTCTGTCGGTCTTTGATCAAAAGCCTTCGGAGCAGTTTCCATGGGGTGACTTCATCTCTCATTAAGGTCATTATTGTTATTAGTCTCTGAGATTGTAAGTGTCGATGTGAGCAGGCGATGTTTGGGCTGAGGTTAGCGTGGCTGCGACAGGCAGCTGCTGAGGGGTGCATCGTTTTTCTAACAGGGTCCTCAGAAGTAGAGTAATCCTCCCCCCCCTTCCTCCTTATCAAGCAGACTCGTGTGAAGCAGCAGCTGAATAAATTTGCAACTCGTTTTGAATCAAACATGAATTCGTGTTAAATACTGCAAACACAGAGCGCAGCAGCGCTGAGGAAGGTCGTGCCGAGGCAACCAGTAACACCAGCACGCCGAAGCAACTGGGGCATAAAAGACCCATTTGCCTCTTCCAGCTTCCTGCATCTTTTATGCTTTCTTGAGATGTTTTCAGTGGCACTCAGACAAAGAGGGAGATATGATGGCGTCGGCGTTAGCTCGTGCCGAGGCCGGATTGCTAACCAGGCAGAGCAGCGGCTGCTCGGGGCCCCCGAAGAGCCTCAGAAGGTTCACAGCTGTCCTTTGAGTTTTGAGCCCCTGAAGAATAAAATTACTGTGCCAGGTCCCATTTTTTCTTTTCTGTGTCAAGTAATCAACAAGGAGAAAACATCACGATAACTTTAAATTCATCCAAAATATTTTGGAAGCAAAACAAAACAAAAGTCCCCCACCATTTAAAAGTGATGAAAAAGATGTGTTTTCCCGGATTAGTCAGTGACTCGATGAAAAGATGCTTCCTTGTTAGCAGTGTAGGCGGGATGCTCCAACAGTTCATCTGACCTACTTCAGGTGTGTTGCAGTCAAATCGTCCCACGGCTCAAACAACCTGAGCAAAGCAGGCAGCAGGGCCGCTGTCCCCACATGGCTGCTGTGTTTCTGCATCATCCGGGGCTTCGTGTCACGTTTCATTCTCTCCACAAAATCTTCTTGTTGTCAGAGACCTGGAGGCAGAAACATGCAAGAATCTTCTACAAGAACATGAACAAACACAGATGAGATAACATAGTCCACAAACTCCGGCCAGCGAACGCATCACGAGGTCATCTTTGAGTATGAGTTTTGCTCGTGTTTCAACTGGGTGCTCCCAGCATACAGATTTATTATGCTAGTTCTGAGATAAGTGGCATGTTTTTAATTCTTTTAAACCCTTTATGCAGCGCCCCCTGGTGTGTAAACACTGGCAGCATTTTTCTTTTCATGTGTGAGAAGTTGGTTGTTATTATCAGGTCGGATCCGTGTACAGCTTTATGTCTGATCAACGTTCCTCGGCTTGCTGGATTGTCTTGTTGGCTGTGCTTGTTTTCGTCAGCTGGGAAGTGCTCCCACTATTTTCTGCTGAGTTCACGGCAGGACGTCCTGTGTGGGACAGCCAGCGCTCCCCAGTTTGCTGAGTGTCAGTCAGTCAGTCATCGCTGCAGCCAATCATTTTCCCTCTCCGGCAGCAGTAAGCATAGGTAGTTTGTTTGGATTTGAGCCAAGTTTTATGAGCACTTATCTCTGGGAATTCCCTTGTTTTTTACGTCCTCATTATTCCCAGCATAATCAGCATCAACAGATGCAGAGAGTTTATGTCATCAGTTTGTTTTTCACCGTCACAGAAGGGTTGCCAGTGAAACTAGCACAATATGGAGACTTTCTGGAGACCTACCTGGAAAACCAGGTAGGCACCGAGGTCTGAAACATCCCGCAGCTTCAGATAAGAGCATGAGGAAAGTATGAGGAGCGTTTCATAGTTCTGTGACTCAGATATGACTGATCATAGACAAGGCCCACAAGCATTTTTGATAATTGAACTGATTTTATCTTAGGCTGTGTTTATACATGCATTCTGTTCCTACAGTTCATTTTATAAGTTTTCCATGTGAGCTTGTTGTAAAGGTGAAAATTCAATAAAAATATACTTGGATGGGAACAAGTTAAATAACTGCTGAGTGTGCTGAAACAAAAACAATCACTGGTCTGAGCGTATGCGATGCATTTTCCTGCTTTGGCTCTTTGAGAAAGTCAAATGTAGCTGCCACAGACGGACAGCAGATAACTGATTTCAGTTTAAGCTTCCAAAGATTTGTATTTGTAACGTCTTGACAAATGTTATCCCAGGATCTGAGACTCGGATCCGTGCCTGTGCTGGTTTGCTGTGCTCAGGATCACTGCTGAGCCTCATGGGAGATGTAGTTCAACACAGGTTTAAATTCATGGAAAGCTCTTCTGCAGACATCAATACAGGCTGTCCATTTCATCAGTGTTTGCTCTCCGTTTACTTTTCTGCTGCGCAGTATACCCTCAGCATGTCTGAAGAAAAATTGTAAATATAATGAAAAATTCATAACTTGACCTATTTACTCAGCAGCTCACCTAAAAAACAATGAAAACAGCACTGTGTCTCGGCTCAGACGTCCACATGTCACAACCCAAACTACAGAGGAGTTCACAGCATGAATGCTCAGCTGTTGTCTCCATTGCCGCCTCCTCCTTTAGTTCTTCTTGGACTCTCGCGTGATAACTCGCCCTTTCTTCTCCAAAGCTGAGCCGATAAACGGATGCTGGTGCCGTTTCCTGAATCTCGGCTCAAAGTATCGCTGAGATTGGCTGCTTAGCATTTTATTTCTGTGAATTTGGAAAGTGGAGGCTGCAGAACCAAAATAAGTTGTGCCCATCAGGGAACTACAGTGAAGTGAAGTGTTATGGCACTCGAGTGCTCAGCCGCTCAATTATTTAGCGAGCGAGCTGGGAGCTTCGCTAGCCTCTGTAGCAGCTAGGACAGCCAGGTGGGGGTTTGGTGGCAAAAGCAGAGACAGAGAGGAGCTTTCATTTGAAATAACCGATATGTGGCATCGACGATGTTTCTCTCTGCCATTGTATTCCTGGTCTGTTTAGGTCTGTGATGCATGAATGACAGGACTCAAGGTTTCCCAGCACAATATTACACTGTAAAAAATATGATTAATATTCATTTTGCCTATGTGGTTTTAATGTTGTGCCTGTTTGATACCGCTGTGTACAGATAGCACTGGACGGCCGTCTCTCTTCTGTCCTAGTGGAGGTTTCGATTGTCCGTGGCTTCTGATTACACAGGACAGCAGCATTATGTCAGTTTTTATTTCTGCAGCAATGACATGATTGTTTCTTAATGAACCTTAATCAAGCCTCTCCGCAGCGGGGAAAAAGCAGGATCATAACAGGGTTACTGAAGACTGCTGAGCTTCGTAAGCATGCATCTGCAGCCACACACACATCCTGCACACACACACCATCAAACCTAAACTATAAATGTAAAGCCTGACGCTGCACAACTGTCTGCTGTCAGTGATGGGCGAACGAGAGACTGAATGTCAGAAAGGAAGTCAGAGCGAATGACTGCAGCAGGAGGGAACAGACCGATGAACTGGAGAATCCGCTGCATCGCGTGGAAGTGCTGTTTTACATTTTAAACACCAGTATCTCATTCCCTAATAAATTCGCCCTATTTGCATAAGATCAGCCCTTTAAAAAGCTGTCATCGGCTATTATCAATCTCACACATGCTGCCTCTAGGCACCCTCCTCTAGCAGCCTCAAGAGGCTGTTACCAGCCATTGTAATCAGCAGTAAACAGAGCAGCACAGATCATGTAGACATCTAGTGGCCACGTAAAAAAGTACACCCAAAACGTGACTGTGCTTTCACCAAGTAACCAACCAAACGTCTCACGTCCCATTACTGTGGCCACTCAGCAGGGTCAAACTGGGGGGCCCGTTCTCAGCTTTAACCTTTAATATGTTATTTGTGCTCTTACCAAACAGAACTGTGCAAAAGTCTTGAGTAACCCCTCATTTCTTTCTATTTTGCTTGGAAAATGTGAAATGGATGCAGTGATTTACTGAAACATGCAAACACGCATGAAAATACAGCAGATGAGGCAAAAACAGAGTTTGTAAAGTTCTAACGAGGTTGAAAGTCAATACAAGGTGTGACCACCTTCATTCTTCAGTCTGAACTCTCTGAGGGAAACTTGATTGTCCTGTCTTCAAGCAGGCTTCAGGAACAGTTCTTCAGGGTTCCTGAAGGACATTCAGAGCTCTTCTTTGGATGTTTCTGCCTTTGGTTCGGTTCTCTGACAGGACGATCCACACTGCTTCAGTGACGCTGAGGTCCGGGCTTTGGGGAGGCCGGTCCATGGCTGATAGTGTTTCAGTGTGTGTTTTTCTATCCATGTATGCTTTTACAGTGTGTCATGCTGAAAACTGAAGCTGCTGCCAATCAGATGTTTTCCATATCCTCACCCTCCTAAAATAATAGCTTAAGTCTTTTATTTTTTTAGGTTTTTCAGAAAAAATTTCCATTGTTTTAGGAGGGTGACAGTATGGTTTGATATGGCAGATTAAAATCTGATGTTGCATTTCTGCATTCACAAGTCCATAAAGTTTGTCTCCAACACCACTGGGTGAACTGCAGCCCAAAGCATGGCAGAGCCTCCACCGGGCTTCACAGATGGCTGCAGACACTCAGTGTTGGACAGATCCATCGCTCCATCAGACCTCGGCCTCTCCTCCCTCTGTCCCTTCATTAAGAACGGCTTCCTGACAGCCGCCCTGCCGCTGACACCGTCAGCTGAAAGTCTGGATGCAGCTCTCGGGTCCTTGTTGGATTTTTTTTCTCAAAGACAAAGATTTTGTTCATCTGCTGTAGAGAGTCATCCACTTGTCCAATTCTCTCAATTTTTTAAGGACACACCCCATCCCAAGATTTAAAGAGGTTTAAGTTTTCAGCTAACAGCTCTTTGGGAATCACCTTGTTGGTGCAAAAACACAATTTTATGCTGTCAGACTGAGTTATTGTTACTGTTTCTGTAGATTCAACTAAAGAAATGGGAAGAAATGGGACAGGCTGTCAGGTAAAAAAGAGCCTAAAGATACAGTTTAACGCTTGTAGACACAACGCTGGTTCATCCTCTGAGTTTGGTGCCGTTTTATGCTCAGATGGTTCATAGGTCAGTGCTATGTGGTTCAACAAACAAAGAAGGAAAGGCATGGTCAGATTCGAGGTCTGGACTGAAAAAGCAGCCAAAACAAACAAAAGCCAAAGAAAACCTTCTTTCTTTATATTTGCTTACTTGGAAAGAAAGTCTAAATAAATGAGGGGTGTTTGCAGAGTACTGTAGACTTTAAATGATTGGCAAATTATTTCAAGCCGTTTTTAATTTATATTCTAATATGTGGAAGCAGGATTGTGCATAACTAAATCCAATAACAGCACAGGGTCATTTGGATTTTAACACACTGAACTGAACCCAGTGGCTTTCAAACCCTCCGTGACCTGATTTCACCGAGTGGACTTTTGGACCCGGTCACTGAGGTTGGACCTTCGTTTGTGAGTCTTCTGCACAGTGTCAGATCTCACAGCAGCTTGGAATAGTGACGTCTAAGATCTCATGTAAGTGGGCATTAGCAGCAGAACTCTGAATACTGACAGAAACTAAATCTTTCCTTTGAGGATTATTACAGAGATAAAGCCGGTAACATTACATCCCCATGCATGAGGATGAATCACCCAGTGTGCTGTTTCCAGCAGAAAAAGCGCAGCCGTAGTCATAGTTGTGAAATATTAAGCCATCCGGTAAAGTGCTGTTTGTTAGTGAAGTGACGGTAGAGTGATGCGCCTTCAACAAACTGCATTTTCTTACTTTCCGGATTCTGTTCATGTCTCGTCTTCCTCTCAGAAAAGCTTCTGAGATAAGACAACAAAAAAAAGAAACAGATCCAGGAAACAAGATCAGAAACAACCGCAGACACGAGTCAGGAAGAAACAAGGTTACATGTATATAAAGCTGTAAGTGAGGCAGGATTTGTTTGGGGAGGAATGGGGGAAACGAAGAGGAGGAGATGGAAAGAAAAGGAGCCGAAAAACAGAGGAACAGGAAGAAGATAAAAGAGCAGCAAATGGGGGCGAGACGAGTCTCCTGTCGCTTCAAATCCTCTCAGGTTCACATGAAGGAGGTAATTACAGAAGATGATGGAGGGAGAAAGAGAGAGAGGGAGACAGGTAGAGAGAAGGAAATAAATAACTGGTTGGTAAGATGTGGGGAGAGAGGGGAGGAACAAAGACAGGAAAGAAGTATGTGCAGATCCACAAGTATGTGGAGAGCAGAACATGCAATTTATGTGAATTTCTAAAACCTCCTGCAGCAGGACGGTGGGAATGAGAGCCGTGACCCCAGGCGGGCAGTGAGAGAGAGAAAATAGATGAGGGGGGAATCCACTGTGAGAAAATCTCTGCTTTTGCCTCCCACACTGATGGATGGCATAACAACAGCACAGCCACGGAGAGCAGCGGGGACGCCGGGGAGCTGCTCCGTGTTCCTGCCTCCATCCTGCAGAAGGTGGAGCTGTTTCTCATCGATGTTTGAGGCTCTTGCTGCACTTCAGGAGGAGTTTTGATTTTTGCCGTTGTTCCAGTGACGTTTTTACTTTTGCTTCATCTTTACATTTTACATAAACTCCTCTGAATTTTTTTCTGCTCTAATTTGGCATTTACACTTTTTTGCTCTCGGCAGTTTTCCCTGTTTCAGCATCTTTAATCTTCACAGATCTCAGCTTTACATTTTACTCATGCTTCAGATCTCTTACCATTTAAAATTTGTCATTTTTAATAAATGACTTTGCTGAGTTTTCCTCAGCTCTGAGTTTAGATTTTTTTTAGATATTTTATTTTGAAAGTTGCGCGCGCGTGTGTGTGTGTGGGGGGGGTGATTATGATGCCTCAACTTGCAGCTATACAGATATATTACATACATAAATATGTAAAAATAAATAAAAATGTTTTTGCATGCTGATATTTGAAAGACAAAAGTTAATATTTTTTAATCAGAGGGACAGCAGTGATTATAAAAACCTTCTTAAAAAATCAAACTTTACAACAATAAAAGATACATAAATATGGCAAAAATATGTGAGCAATAAAGTAAATGCAAAATTATATTAAAAAAACTATATGTGATATTCTTTTTTCTGTAAATATATAAATTAGATTTTTATAAAAACTATTTCATCTGAATTTATCTGAATAACTAGAAGGTGAAAAGTCCTAAACGTACTGTCAGCAGCTCTTTTGACTCTTTGGAGTATTTTCCAACACATTAACATAATTAATGTAATGAATGAATTATGTGTTGCAGGTTGACTGAAAGTCATTTGTAGATTAATATGTGGGAGCCTGCTGCACACACTCGAGGTCTTTGTGCAAACGCGCTCCTCGCAGCTCCTTATGTGGTTGATGGGCAGCAGCAGACCTGTCGTCAGACTTCAGCAGCTAAAATCTGACCTGCCGCCCCCCCAACCTCTGCCCACCACAAACACAGGCGCGCACACACACACACACACACACACACAGAGTTCTGACCTTGAAGAAAAGACCAAAGCTTTGTCTTTCTGTGTCTCTGGCAGGATTTCTGCATTCATCCTGCTGCTGTGTTTAAGGCCTGTTGGATCAGTGAGAGTTTCTAAAGACAAACACCCCCTCAGCCGTCCTGCAGGATGTCAGACACTGCTGCTGCTCCTTAAATGAGCTGAAGGTGATAGCTGACCTGTTTCCACACTGCAGCATACAAACTAGACCAGGTTGTGAGCACTCTGCCCTACAGGAGAGTCCCGAGGTCACAGCACAAATACAGGTCTTATGCTATGTTCAGGTTCAGCACAAAGCCTCTGTTTGCCTGATATTACTTTGAGAAATCTGACCACCTGGGTGTTGTAACCTGAACCCTATTCCTGCCCTAACCACGATGGCTCTTCTCTGAGCCTTTGGTATTTATCGTATCGTGTTCCTGCTACGTCTGTCACCACGGTCTTCTTCCTCTGCTTATTCACCACTACTCAACCAACTATGATTGGTTAGAAACCACCAGTTTGTCTGTATCTGGAAGTCCCACAGGCTCTTAGCTCTGTTATTCTCAACCACCCTTGGGGGCGGATCCCATTTTGACCTTGGGACTTCCAGGTCATACTCGACACAGATGTTCCTGTTTACTATGCCACCCACTTGGTTATGGCGTTGCATTTGTGCCTTGCTGATATGCGCTGGATTGTCTCAGGGACAACTCTGCATCTCTGTCTTAACATCAGTGGCTTCTATCTTCTCCTTTGGCCAGCTTATTATCCCAGCAGGGTATCTGATGATTGGCAAGATGTAGGTGTCGATCTCCCAAATTTTGTTCTTCCCATTCAGCTGACTCCTCAGGACTTGCCTTACTCTCTGCAGGTACTTGGCAGGTTGCAGTTTTCCTAGCAGCCTCTGCATGGTTCCCATTTGTCTGTGGAATTCCAAAGTACCTGTAGTTGTCCTCAGTTTCTACAATGTTGCCTTCTGGTAGTGTAATCCTCTAAGTTCTGACTACCTTCCCTCTCTTTGTTACCATCTCACTACGCAGTACAGGAGGTGGCTGATGTTCGCTCCATTTCGTAGTTGGTATCCATAGCCAGTCTTGTTGATGATCTGGCTGAGAGGATTCAGGCCTATGCAGAACAGTAGCGGGGACAGCATCTCTTTGGTAAATCCCACACTTGATGGTAACTTGTGCAATTAGCTTGAAGTTGGCCTCTAGTGTTGTTCTCCACATCCCCATTGAGTTCTTCATGAAGTCTCTGAGGGTCCTGTTGATCTTTTATAGTTCTAGGCATTCCAGGATCCATGTGTGAGGCACTGGTTGTTTTAAAGTGCCTTATAAATAAAGATGGTACAGTATGGTATTAAGTCGTAGGCTTTCTTGTAATCAATCCACAGGTTGGCCAGTCTGGTCTTACAGCCTTGAGTGACTGCTCTCTGTACCAGTAGCTGGTGTTCTGTTCCTCTGGTGTTACTGCCAGTTCCTTTCTGGGCCCTGCACATGCAGTGAGCCATGTGCCTGCTCACCTTAGCTGCTATTATGTCTGACAGGAGGTTTCATGTTGTACTGAGGAAGGTTATTGACTGGTAGTTGGATGAGACCGGTCCTTTCTGGGGGTCCTTGGGGATCAGGACTGTCCAGCTTTCAGTCAACCATTCTAGGTGTGTCTTATGGGCTCGACACACGGGGAGCGACAAACGACAGCGACAAATGGGCCGCATCACCACTGGGGTGAAACCGAACACATGGGACGCGATAAAGACGGCAGCTTTGCGACTCATCTCCAAGAAATGTGATTGGTAATGAAATTGGAGAGATTTAGACAGTCCGTGTCAGACAGACAGTAAAGATGAGGAGTCAGAAGATTTTACTGGAACTGACAGAAATCTTGCTGTTCAGTCTGCTCTACAAAAGAAAAAGACAACCTTGGGTTCATCCTGTATGATCACTAAAGTCCTCTCTGTCCATCTGTTTAACGTTAGTATTGCACCAACATGTTCCCATACGGCTGCCTTTTATGTGTACCTTGATAATCACTGCGTGAAGTGTCATATAATATAGGAAAGTCAAACACAGCTAAAATGATGCTTTCCTTCTTGCTGAAAGTGGTTGCAGACTGCAGCGTGTAGCATACTCTCCGCTCATTGGTCAGTCAGTGAAACCCTCGCTGATTGGTTTAGTGCCACGTGACAGTGACTAAAGTAGAACATTTTTCAACTTTGTTGTGTTGCGTCGCCTGGTCGCGTGTGCACGTCTACGTGTACGAGCTCGAAATTTCACATGCACGAATGTCGCCGGTCGCTTAGCTGGAGGAGGGCAAGCGATTGTCGCCTCATCGCACAAGCTCCATAGGAAATGAATGGAGAGCGAGCGACATCGCTCCCCGTGTGTCGAGCCCCTTAGCCTGTAGCAGCTGGTTCATTTGTGCTGCCAGACGGTGCAGTTAGCTTCTTTAGCCATCAGGCGTGAATCATGTCAGGGCCTGATGCTGTCCAGCTCTTCATATTTGAGACTCTTTCTTGAATGTCTGCCACTGTAATGGTTACAGGAACCTGTTCAGGGAGGTCACTGTGGTCTGCTCCTAGATCCACTCACCACTGGTGTTGTAGGATACACCTTTCTCCCATGTGCTCTTCCAGTATTGCTCCATCTCCAGCCTCAGTGGGGTGGCTGTATTGTTACTGTGCCACCAAGAGTACACCTTGGATTGCTCATCTGGTTCATTCTCCTGGCTTCTGTATCTTTGGTGTACCTCTTCAAGTGGATAGCCGAGGCTGTCTCTAATGGTTCAAGTAATTATAGTAAACAGCTGCAGCTGATCTGTAGTTCTTTTATATGCAGGTTGTCTTACAAACTTTACAAGTAGTCACCAATAAATGGACGTACTCCATATGTTGGGGACTACTTTCAGAGCATTAATCGGCGTTGGTTACTCTACTGAGTATTTCTGACAGCAGGATGCTTTATGTGGACCTGAGTCAAGCTAAACTGCAGTGTTCGAAGTCGAGTTCATGTTAATAAGATAAATTCAGTGTTGTTTCAGATGCTTTTCAACTTTCTTTGTTAATAAAGAATATTTTGTGGCACACTGTCAACTGTAAAGAACCTGATCCAAACCATTAATTTGAATGTATTACCTATTATTTGAACGTTTCACCCAAAGGGCCCAGAAGAGATCTGTGGGTGTCCTGATGTTTTCCTGTGCAATCTCAGTCTTTTCTTCTTTTACTTGTTTTTAATTTGGATTCCTAAAATGCACATTTCCTCTTTAATATTCATTCTGTTTAATAACAATTTCCACACTTGAATTGAACCTCTTTTTACCATCTGTTTGTGTTGCTCCCTCCAGCTCCTTCTATTTTTAAAATCCACATTATTTCCTGTAGTTAGAATTAAAACAACAAAGGAACCTTAAACACAGAGGCACGCACTTCGCCAAAGGCGTCGAGGTGCGGGGAACATTTGAGAGATCCGCACAGATAGCGGAGATGACGGACCACTGCAGAAATGTCAGAGATTTAACTCCCTCTTGGCACTAAAGTGCCCTTGAGCAACATGCTGAGCCTCCATCAGGGAGCAGTTAACTGAAATAATTTGGTGCAAAAATGAGCTCCATCCTCAGTGTCAGCTGGGACGCCTTAAATGGTTTTTAATGGGTTTTGGCTTCAGGATAGCAGCGACTTACTGGCAAATGGGACCAAATTAAAGGGAAAAAAAATCCACCATAAAATATAATTTCCATGCTTGTTGTTTCTTTCATCAAAGTGCTCATTTTGAGTCTGAACCTGAGCTGCAGAGTAACTGAAACACATCACATTATACAGCAATTTTAATACATCAGTTTACACCGCATGGCCATGTTCAGTATGTTCAGGAAGTTCATCTACTGCCTTCAGGCGTCGGTGTGAGGCACAGATGCATTCTGGGAGTTTTGATATCCATTAAATCTGATTAAATCTCCATACAGTCCCCGCAATGTAAAAACTGCAACCAGCAGTGTATTTGTTTGATTAAAGAACAATTACAAGCTGCATTGCCTGCTAGATGCAAACAGCACTGTCTCAGAATAATTTTCATCCATTTATAGTAGAACAAGAAACTAAATGGATTCTTCAGCTGAGGGATCAGTGTGCCTCAGCTTCAGTCTCAAGGGTTGTAACAATGCAGACTTCTGAAATTTCAAGTGACTCGTGATTTTTACAGCAGTCATTTTAAATGGTTGTTTTCTCAAAGACGTGACAGGAAAAAAATAAGACTTGAATCGAGTGAGACTCTATGTCTGCTCAGATCAGCACCGGCTGATTCAAACAGACACACAAAAGGAAGAAAGTTCATATTTGTGGTTACAGAAATGAGCTGCCTGAATTTTCTTTGAGCTTTTCACCCTGATATCCACTCCAGCTCCTCGCTAACCCGACAGTCTCCTTCCTGGCAGGATGGCAGGTTCTGCTTCAGGTTGAAGTAGAACCTGCCATCATCCTTTGCAGGCTGGCTCCAGTATATTTTTAAATGGGGTGGCACAACAGGGACCGAGACCAGGGAGGCAAATGAAATGAGAACACTGTAAAAAATGGCATAGAAAATAATATGGATACAGTCGGCACTACGTGAAAAGTTTTATTGTAGTGTGAAAAAAGTAAGTTATCAGCGTCAGTCAGTGGCATTCATATTTCAGAGGGCAGGTGACCTGTTAAATTCAAATTTAGGAATTACAATAAACCTGTTGCCTTTCACAGTTTTATGAGGTCTTTGTTACAGGGAAGCCAGTGTTTTATGCTAATCTAATTCTTAGTAGTCTAAGTCTAATTTTGCCTTGCATTGTTAAATTCCACGTCTTCTTATAATGTCTGAGTGAAACTGCCTCAATTCTGCTATTTGTGCAGATGTTAGCATACACAGGTGCAGGTTTTGGAAAATAACACATTCTGTTTACAAGTTCTGATGTTCTCCGTGCAGTTCAGCAAGCAGCGTTTTATCTGAAGGGGCTTTTACTTTCTGCATCAAACTACTTCCTGTTACTGTTTCTGGTCGCGTCCCTCCTGCTGCGCCTGCTCTAATCCCCTCCTGCAGGGAGGCACAGATCTGACTCGGCACCGGAGCTCAGCAGCTTGAATTTTAAAAACAGCTCCACTGAGAAAATGTAATAAAGCTTCGCTGTTGAGAGGAGCCAACCGTCCTGAGGCGTGATCCCAGCTTCTGCCCACAATATACACACACCTGAGGCTTCAGGTGTGCTCACAATATCTGCACCAGTGACACACACACACACACCTGCAGATTCACACACATATGCAACAGCCTTGTATACACACAAACTGGCTGGATTTCTGTGTGTGAGAGTGTGCGTGTCTGTGTGAGGAGCGTCATTCTTTAGACTTTTAGGAATGAGGATGTTTCTGTGAAGTGAGGACATGACTGCTGCTCCTCGTGCAGCTGTTTTAGGGTTCAGACTTGATTTAAGGGCTGCGGTCAGGGTTAAGGACAAGGTTGGACTTAAGACCTGAGTTATGATGTTGGGCTACTGTCAGACATTTGTGCATTTGTGTGCTTGTATTACTCATGTTGTTGTACAGTTTGGGGCAGTCAGATCACATCAACAAGACCCATTACCCAAAGCAGCCCCACAGTTCCCAGGATGCAGTGTCTGGGGGAAGAGTGCAGTGGGAGATGGGGTAGATGATTGGGGCACCGTTTCCAGCGATGTGGTCAATGTGGTAAAGAGAGAAATGAAGGTGAAGCTGTCTCTTTACTGATTAGCCTACATTCCTACCCTCAGCTCTGGCCTAAGAACAAGATTGTGGAAACAAGCTGCAGAAATGGACTTCCTCCAAAGGATTTCTGGATTCTTAGAGATCAGGTGACAAACCTAATGGTTCAGAGTGTGAAATCACTAAGCTCAATTGCATCCTATTAGGATGCCTCCAGGAGTCTTCCTGGGTGAGGTGTTGCAGGCACGTCCAACCATGTGGAGATCCAGATGCCAAAGTTTCAGCTTTCCCCCAAAGAAGAGCTGGAGAAGGCGGACAGAGAGAGGGGGACATCAGGGCATCTCTGCTTAGATTACTGCCACCCAACCTGGACAAACGTTTTAGGGACATAAATCTGTTTGCACAGTGACACTGTGAGAAAAGCAAGTTCCTGTAAGGAAGTGGTTCTGAAACCTTTGCCGGCATGTTCATGTTCCACTGGCTCACACCCCAAAATTACCTTTGGTCATTAACGAGGACAGCACAGTAGCGTCAGCAGTTGTTTTCCCTACAAAACATCATTGTCTCACTTCAGGTTTTTCCCCTGGCTGTTCACGCCCTGCCTGCAGTGGCATGTGCTCCACAGTTCGACAACTACTGCTGTAAGGGGACTCGTTAAGTTAGCATTTAAAATTAGCTAAAAGTAATGCAGTAAGTGTTAAAAATGTCAGGGTTAACTATGGTTGGTGAGGTGCCCAGGGAATGAGGAAACGGTGTAATGTTCTCTGAAGTGCTGTTGTGTGGGGGTGTGTGTGTGTGTGTGTGTTGCAGGACTGCAGTGAATCTCCAGCTGATCACATTTCATTCAGGTCAGATTGTTCTCAGCAGAGAAGCGATATCATTTATTGTTTGCTCAGTGTGATTTTAGGTGATGACCTGGCTGAGCGCACACCTGTTCGTCTCCAGTGTCGGATGTGCTGCTCAGTTTGCTGTCTGGATGTGCTGTAGTCATGTTTGTTCTGCAGAGAAAGAAGTAAGTACTGTTGTTGTCTAGATGCCTCCTGCTGTTTTCATATTTTTGATATTCTGCTGTGAAAGGAGGCGGGGTGCAACCAAAGAGGCATTCAGATGGGGACCCGTAGGAAATCAGAAAAATATTTGAAGGTGTATGTTGTATCTCAGGTATTTCCATATTTTAATTGTTGTTTATACAGTATTGTGCTGAAGTCTTGCTCTGCCCCTCCTTTCTTCATACTTTGCTGGGAAAATGAGAAAGAGGTGCAGTGATTTATTGAAACATGTGCAAACAAATATGGAAATACAGCATATAAAGCAAAAACAGAGCTTGTACAATTCTACTTGTATTTGGTATGAAAACCTTTATTCTCTATCACAGCCTGAACTCTCTGAGGCAGCTTCTGTAAGCAGGCTTCAGGAACAGTTCTCCGGGGTTCCTGAAGGACATTCAGAGCTCTTCTTTGGATGTTTCTGCCTTTGGTTCTGTTCTCTGTCAGGATGATCCCGCAGTGCTTCAGTAATGCTGAGGTCCGGGCTCTGGGGATGACTGATAGTGCTCCATTGTGTGTTTTTCTATCCATGTATGCTTTTAATACATTGGCAGTGTGTTTGGGATCATTGTCATGCTGAAAAATGAAGCTTTCCAGGTGGTGTTGCATGGTGAACGATTCCCAACCCCACTGGCTGAAATGCAGCCCTAAAACATGACAGAGCCTCCACCATGTTTCACAGGTGGCTGGAGACTCTCAGTGTTGGACCTCTCTCCTGACCTCCTCTGTACATACAGATGAAAATTTGGACCTAAAATTTTAAATGTTGCTTCATCACTCCATCAGACCTGCTGCCGCTGATTTTCAGTGCAGGTATTGTGTAATGTGGCAGACCTCAGCCTTTCCTCCCTGTTTCCCTTCATTAAGAGTGGCTTCCTGACAGCCGTCCTTCCACTGATGCTTCAGTGAACAGCAGATGGATCAGCTGAAGGTCCAGATGGTCCTGTTTCTTAAAGACATGACTTTCATACACTGTTCATCTGCTATAGATTTTTTTTTCTCGGTCTGTCTTCTGTGTCTTCTGCAATTCTCCAGTTTCCTTGATTTTTTTTTAAGGACATGTTACACACATGCTAAACTCTATCCAGTTTTCACCTAATAGCTCTTAAACTGTTACCTTTGTCATTTTTTGTAGATTCAACTAAAGAAATGGGAACAAATTGTGTTTTTGTGATGGGCTGCGAGTAACAGAGAGCCTAAAGATATCTATGTAGTTATATGTAGACACAACACTTGTTCATCCCTTGAGTTAGGAGTCTTTTCTGTGCTTGAATGGTTTATGGTACAAGAACTGGGTTGAAAATGAGTGAAAAAGCAGCCAATGTCCACAGAATAATTTATGCAACCCTCAGAAAGCTGGAAAACTGCTGCTCAAAGCAGCTTTTAAAAAGTATACAGAACTCTTAGAGGCAAACTATAAGAAATGAAGGGTTGCCCAAGACTTCAGCACAGTACTCTAGTGTATTTACAGTACTGTATGTGTATTCACACTATTGAGTATAGTTACGAAGTGTTCTACGAGAACCTGGATGATACTCATAATGACCAGTGTGGAATGCTGTGCTGGCACCTCGACGCTCTGCGTTCGCCACCTGGGCTACGTAGCAATAATTACGCCAGTGCTAGCAGCTAGCTAGGAGCAGCTGAGTTTTCAGGGGTCATTGCGTGCTGTGCTGTGGTCTTGTTTAATGTAGTAGCTAGCTAGCATACATGGCAGTGTAGTGAGGAAAACTTTTGAATTGAGACAAGCTACTAATGCTGTTTAACTTTATTAACTTCTGCTACGTGTGTGCAAGTCATGACAGCAGAACAAGAAGTGAGGCCCACAGTCATCAAACAGGTCAACAGTCCTGTTTTGCTTTTTATTAAGTGAGTTCAGCAACTGAGGATTCACTTTGAAGGAGCAACTAAAGGCTTGCTTTTATTTGCTGCCAGCAGGTGGCGCTGTGCTTCACATGCTGTAAATGACCTTCGGCACTGTGTGCATTCGGTCTCTAATTTAAATCCCTCTCGCTCTGCCAGAAAATTTTAGTTATGTTGCATTTACTCCCAGATGTGTGTGTGTGTGTGTGTGTGTGTGTGTGTGCTCGTTTTACTGATGTTATGGGGGCACGTTGTGGGGACTTGACTTCCGTATGAGGACAAAAAGCAGGTCCTCATAATGTAATTTAATTAATTTTAGGTTAAAAACTTATTTTTAGATTAGGTTAAAACTCCAGTGAGATGTCTTAAGAAATTATGAAGATGCGCGCGTGTTTGTGTGTGTGTGTGTGTGTGTGTGTGTGTGCGTGTCTGTTGCAGTTCTCCTCCATATGCTTCTGACACCCCCCTCCCACGCACACACACACACACGCACACACACACACACACGCGCGCACACACACACACACACACACGGTAAAATCAGCAACACACACCAGCAGAGTGACAGCATGAAACCCGCGTTGTCATAGCAACACCTCACTTGACTCCTGCAACCACCCCGCCTTCCCAATGCCCCTCCCCTCCTGTTACACAGCAACTGTCTCCCAGCAACATCCTCCTCCCGCCCATCTCTAGCTCCCTCTCTCTATAATTGTCTCAGCCAAGTTGATTATTAGAAACATGAAGGAAGGAGGATGGATGAGGGGAAGAGGAGAGGAAGAGCGGAGGGGAAAAAAGAGGAAAAGTCAGAGCTGTGAGGACCAGAACCAGCCCAGTATGGACATTACCTTACATTACAAAACATGATTACCGCTCACATGTTAAGTGCATAGTTGCTTCGTAGTGCCAGATGCCCTGAGAGGTTTCCATGACAGTAAGGGTTTATGACTGGGAGGATGGGCCAGACAAAAACTGCAAGTTGCTGGAACAGGATGCTCCTCGTCAGCAGTGCTGAGTATCTACTGACAGTAGTGAGAGGAGGACACACCGTGAACCACCCACTGGGTGCAAGCGTGCATGTGGCCTAACCCTCGAGGCTTTTCAGGTCTTAGAGGATCTGCTGCTAACGGCTTACCCTGGGTCACCTTCACAGGTCATGTAGAAGCTAATTTGCTGCCAGGTTAATTTCACGCATGTTTTCGGGAAATAGTATTGTCCCATACAGAGCAGAACAGGCATGAGTGACAACATATATGACACTGATTTAGACTCAGGATGAAATCAGATGTTCACCAGCTGCTAAAGCAGTTTAAATAGATGTTCAAATTGGCGAGTTGGATGCATAGAATGGTATCAGATGTGATCTGCAGGCTTCTACCTGATGCTGACTTTGTTGCCGGCATGTAGTAACACTGTTTGATTTTTGAATCATGAACGCACAAAACCAGAGACTCGGTGAGGAGGTTGGGACGGATGATGGGTGCAGCCTGCCTGAGACAGACAGCAGAGTCCTGTCTGTGTTTTAGGCAGCAACAGCATTTTATTTAAACTTCTTATTAAAGTTTCTTTATTTGCTTTATTCAAGAAATCTACAGCTAAATTGCAGCTTAGCTGTCGATCTTAAAATCCAGCCCAGTGATGGTTTGAACCTCCAGAACCAAACGAACTAGTTTTGCATGTCGTTGGTGCTGGAGGGGAGCAGAGAACAAGGACTGAGGCAAAGAACTTGAGCCTAAACATGACATCATTTGGATTTTCATGGACAATGTCTGAATCCTCCTCAGGCTGTTAGAGAAACTGAGATTGGGAGGAGGTTTCATATTTTTCATGTGGCACTTTTAACCTGAAATAACCCCAGTGAACTATAAGAATCAATGTCGCCACAGATTTCTTTACTTGTCTTTGTTTTTTCTGATGAGCAGGGGAAACAGGGAGAAAGGGAAAGAATGACAAAGAGGAGGAGACGAGGGCAGCTTATGAGAAGTAATGATGAATTATTGAAGCTCGTCCCCGGGCTGAAGAGTCACTGCGAGGGGAGGGAGGGACGGGTCAATGACGGATGGAGAGAAAGACGGAGAAATGAAGTGCGATAGAAACGAGGGATGGAAAAAGCCGATAAAGAGAAGTAGCCCAAAGCCAAATGAGAAAGGGAAGAGTCGGGATAGAGGATGAAAGAGGGATGATTGGTCGGAGAGAGGATACTGACGGCTGACAGGAGGCGGGAGGAGGATGTGTGGGTCAGTGCATTTTGTTACCGAGCACAAAACTATGTAAAGCTCCCTTTCCCGTTGCCATGGAAACCGGGAAAGCTCTTTCATGTTTCACGCCTGATGCTGTTGCCCACGGTAACTATCGTGAACGAGAGAAACGCTGAGGCCGTAATTTTAGAGGAATCCGAATCGGGATTCAGATGCGCCCTGAAACATAAACAGCTGGCCTGCATCCAGCCCTGAAACACAAAGACTCGGCCCCTGAAACTTTCAGGGTTTTTAAATCTGCTGTGAGGGCGATGACAGACCCACCTGCACCTTCCTGAAACAGGATATCACCTGAGTGACACACAGATACTATAATGTGCTCTGACTAATGCAGCGAGTATCCCGTGAAGCGGGACTGAAGCAGGTTACAGAGCTGATGGCTGATAGTGGGCGGAGCTGCTGGGTTTTCCCCATTAAACTCAGAAACAGGAAGCTCTCTGGGATGATGTATAAGACTGGACCAAAACTCACAGTTCTCAGTTTTTCAGCTAAATGCGTTAAATATTTTCTCTTGATGAATATAAGCTGCAAATCATTCGTGATTTCATATTTAAAGTTGGTTAGTGTCTCAGTCAGGAGCTGCTGTCGTTTCCAGGAAACACTAAAAACCATTTGACATTTTTCTGTCTGATATTTAAGATAATGACACTCTGATTGCTAACTGGAGGGTTTAGTTTTCACTGTGGGCAGTGATTCCCAGTATGTTGCCTGAACATCTGGATCAGCCCTCACTGGCCTTGTTAGATGATTTTGGCCTGTCTGCAAATATTTACCACTGTCAGAGGCCAGCGGTTTTTATTTTTAATAATTTTGGCGGACAGTTTTAAGTGTTGGTCAGACGTGTATGGCAGCAGTCGGGAACTGGAAGCCCAGCACAGTCTGACTGATAATCTGTTGATTTTTGTTTCTTCTCTATGTACCTCGTATGTGCTGATCTTTTTTTCCTTCGGCTGCTCCCTTTAGAGCTCGCCACAGTAGATCACCTGCCTCCATCTCACCCTATCCCAGCATCCCCCTCTGTCACACTAACCCTCCTTCACTACATCCGTGAATCTTCTCTGTGGTCTTCCTCTTTTCTTCCTGCCTGGCAGCTCCGTCTCCAACATCCTTTAACCAGTATATCCACCCTCCCTCCTCTGCACATGTCCAACCCATCTCAGCCTCTCTGATCTTGAGCTGCCCCTCTGATGGACTCATTTCTAATCCCGACCATTCTGGTCACTCCCAGTGAAGATCTGAGCCTCTTCAGCTCTGCCACCTGGTTTTTTTTTTCAGTCCCATCTCCAAACCATCCGTCACAGCAGGTCTCACTACCATCTCGTTCACTCTTGCTGCTATCCTTCAGTCACAAATCGCCCCTGACACTCGTCTCCATCAGCTCCACCCTACCTGTACTTCTTCTTCACCTCTCTTCTGCACACACACTCTCATTCACTCATGTGTGCTCTGTCTTCTACTGACTTTCATTCCTCTTCTCTCCCAAGCATACCTCCACCTCTCCGGGCTCTCCTCCCTGCTCCCCGCTCTCACTACAGATCACAGTGTCATCTGCAAACATCATAGTCCACAGAGACTCCTCCTCACCTGTCAGCCTGTCCATCACCACTGCAAACAAGAAGGGGCTCAGAGCAGATCCCTGATGTACTCCTACCCCCACCTTGAACCCATCTGTTAGTCCTCTCATATGTCCTGATCACTACATGAAATTCATATTTTTTTAATGGAAAAATATTTATTTCATGTACGGATAAGTACATATGAAATATTTATATTTCAACTTATAAAGTGCAAAATAATCCAGATTTAGAGGTTGGAATCATTTTGCCGCTCACACCAGAGATCACAGTTTGAGTCTTGGACATCACAGATTTTTACTCTTCATTTGTGTCATGTTTAAAATATGTTATTAATCATCTATAAACTGCTATGAAAGGTAAAACAAACGACATAGTTAGGGTTATAAAAAGATGATAGTTAAAAAAATAGCTCTCTTTTCTTGGTTGCCATGGTGTTGTGTTGTGCTTCACACATTAAATATGCTTCCTGTTAAAATGCATCAGTTTTAAAGTCGTCACGTTTGTTTCCATGCTCTGCTCCTCCTGAAGTTTAACCTTCAGCTTTTACCAGCGAGTCGGCTATTTGGTAACAAACAGCTCCTCGCTCTTCGCTTAGCCACACTGTGACATCATGTCACAACACTTGTTGCTTCCTTATCAATCAATCGCACATAAAGCCTCTTTTACATCATCACCTGCTGATGCGGCTCTTCGAGCTGTAGCACTGGAAGCACAAGCACAGGTTTTGTTAAATACGGAAAAGCTCATAATGCTGTAGGACGTGAGAGGCTGTTTTTTTTAAATGCGTGCACTCTTCTTTGTCTGAGCTTGCTGTCACATTACCCGTAACACAAACTGTGGCTAATGTGCGGTAAATTTGGACTTGTTGACAGCTGAGTTGAAGACGGGAATGGAAGCAGTGGCTAATGTAATTTGATGTTTTGCAGATTTTGACATTTTCAGCTGCAGCCGACACCGACTCAGGTGACATTACCTGAATTTATCGCACAGGCTTCTCTGAATACACTGAACACCTTTTACTGCTTGTTTCACATTAAATCGGTGCTGCTGTTGAGCACCTACAAACGCACTTACATGAGTGCAGTTTGTCTTTGATAAATAACCAGTGCAGCCCGTCGACAGGCTTCATCAGAACTGCACTTTTTTAATTAAATGCATGTGTTTCCCTTGATGTGAGTAAATGAGTGCATTCCCTGAGAGGAGGGTTTGTTTGAATATTTGGGTCGTTTTGCCGCTGGCGTCTCGCCCACTTTGGCTGCAGTCAGTCAGTCAGATGCCACACATCACTCTGCTGCTGTCACACTGTCAGAGAAGTGAAGCTGCCAGGGGCTGCTCCCTGCAGCCAGTCAGCATCGCTTCACCAAAATAAGGAACACGGGGCTCAGTTTTCGTATATGATCTGTGAGATTCATGGTGGCGAGACACCAGCAGAACCTATAAATTCTCAGAAGTCTCACATTTATTGCTGTTTCTGTTTAATTGCCTGAAATAAATCTGTGACTTCTTTCTGTAGTCCTCAGCTAAAAATGAAGCTCCAGCTTCTCTGCTAATCGAGCAGCTCCAGACTGCCAGTCATACTGCAGTTAGCAGGAGGTAGTCTCATGATATTCATCCACACTTAAAAACACAAAGAGTGTCTGATCTCACATCATTTAGTTTCTCTTATTTTTCCATGAACGGTTTCTTTTCATCCTTGAATAGAAACAGTATCTGTAACATATGAATCGTCTACTGTAAATAAAAGAATGTGTCATTTTAGAATAAAGAGGATTTAGCCTCCTGCAGCACAGTGGAATCAAAAAACAGACATGCAAAAGTACATCTGAGCAAACAAGTTATTTTCCACCGCTTCTATTGTTATTATTTATATCAAATATTATTTTTATCCATCTCCAGCGGGGCTGCAACGATTCTTCGACATGGTCACAGGAATGTTTCTGTTGGCGTTCCTGTCGGAGACGAGCGCTCACGGATGATGTTTGCTAAGCGGCACCGTTTCAGTGATGTTAGCGAACGAGTGAAGGACAGCAGGAGCAGCTGCGTTATCTATTATTGTTTTTACTCACATTAATATCAGCGTTCATGCTGCATAGTAAACCTCTTCATGAACTGAGTCATCTGTAAACTTATTTGAACTTTTGGACAGAGGCCATTTTTATTTATTAGCACATTATATTTTCATTTAAAAATAAAAATTGCATTCACTTTAATATGCCTTGTTTGTTTGATCTCATTTGATGGTCACATTAATGTTAAAAACACATTTGATTAGTTTCATTATTTTAATTGTGAGAAGAGACAACAAGGTGATGAGGTGGGCAGGCTTGAACAGGTGAGGTAGGATTGAAATAATCGTTGATAAAATAATTGACAGATTATTTGACTACCAAAATAATCTGTAGTTGCAACCCTAATCTCCAAACTCCCAACAGACATGTTTCTCATGTAAACCCTGGGGGGTCCTAGAGTCGTTTTAAGCATCTCACAAATACAAAACAGACCAAATCGTCCGTTTAATATGATTTCTTTCATCAACTTTAAGAGTCATAAAGATACCCTGGGTTGCACTGTCACAGGTCTTGTGGTCTTGTCCGGACCCAGCTGGGACCTTTGGATGTTCTTGTTCCTGTGTGGCATCGTTTTTGACCTCTTTTTGACCCTGTGCTAACAGTCGGAGCACGTTTGAAGAAACCCACGATGAACCTTAATTCAAAACAGAGCAGCGTTACGTTTTCTGTCGTGGAGATAAAAAATGACTGAGCGTGGAAACATGCTGAACTGAAAACCCTCAAAGTCTCCACAGAGGAGGAGACTCTGCTTTCACATCAACGCTGACGTTTGAGTCACTTTTACGTAAGAGACTCCAGCTCCTCGGTGAAGTGAGGTACCTAATGTGATGCTGCTCGAGCAAACAGTTCCTGTGGTGCTCGTTAAAGTGCTCATGAAGATGGTTTCAAAGAGCGTGAACCTTCTCGTTACTGTTTTATGACCAACCACAGCCGACAGGAAGCTCTGATTGAAGCGGCGTTGGCTGCAGATGTTCTTGGCCACTTTCAACTGTCTTTTGCTGTGTAACAATGACCCGATCGATCCTCTCTGCTGCTGTCAGTGCCATTGATTTCTGTGTCTGTGAGAGAGGGAGCTCATCACGCTTTGTTTATACCAATAAATGGCATCAAACGGAGCCATAGTGATAAAGAGGGTTTTTGAGACTTTATGTTTATGCATTTACAGTTTACAGTCCATGCAAAACAACATAAGTGCTGCAGAGAAGAAAGCAGCTTTGATATAAGAGGTGAAGCGTGTGGTACACATACTCCTGCACGTGCTCCTTATCTCAGATCAATAATCTATCAATCATTTCTTATATTAACCGCATTTTTCTATTAATGCCATAATGATGGCCTGAAGTTTGCATGGTAAACAAGGTGCTTTTTTTGGTCTGCATTATAAAAACAACCTTTAAAATCATTAGATTTGTATGAACTGCAAATATGTGAAATTGAAATCAATAAAAAATAAAAATTCCTTCTTCGGTTATAATTACCTGATGTAACCTGATTCTGAGCCCCACAGCTGCGAAAGAGAATATTTCCAGCTAAATGAAGGACAGGCTTTTAAAGGCCGCGACTGACCAAGAAGGCCAGATGTGCACATCTGGCAGGTACACCGAGGTAGCCTCATTAGCAATGAGCTCTTTTAAAGTCTTTCATTAAGGCTTGATGAAGCCAAAAATATCATTACAACGAGTCAAAGAGAAACGGCGCAGAAGCCTCGAGCTCTGCCTCTGACAGGTGCGTGTAACGGAGTAAGTGCAGCTTATTAAGCAGCAGAAAGTGCAAATACCCTCGGACACGTGTGTGAGGAAAGGCGTCATCTGTGTTTGATTCTTCCACTGAGACTTCTGATACCTGCTGCTCTCTCAAAGCACCTCTGACACCCTCACATGAAACTTTTCGGGTGTTTCCGTTCTGGATTATAGGGGTAATCACTGCCCTCAGGAGCCATTTTACTGCCTCGTTTTAGGGTCAAGCGGGGCTGGAGTCGAAGACCGTGAGAGGAGGAAAAAGGAAGGGAGGACAGAGGAGAGGATTTAAAGCTATAAAGTATAAAGAGAGAGAAGGCAAGAAGCCACGAAGGAGGGCTGATGATGATGATGATGATGCGTCTCTGACGAGGCGCGAGGGTAGCAGAGAGCGGTGGAGGGAGGCAGGCACAGAGCAGGAGAGAGAGGCTGAGGCAGCACTGGATCATCGCTCGGCTCTCCATCACTCCCTCTCCCTCCCTCCCTTCCTCTCTCTCGGTCGCTCGGTCTCCTCCTGATTGTTGTTGCAGCCGCGTTGATCAACAGCAGCAGCAACAATGTGGTGCATCAACTGCGCCTCGGACAAAACGCCCGCCATCCTGCACAACAAGCTGCTCTACTGGTAAGAAAACAACCGGAGACGCATGCGTGTGCGCGGGCGCGCGCTCCTTCCCTGCCTCCTCCACACTGGCGGACTGACTGCGTGTTTTTCCGCCCGTGGTGGTGAATCGCCGCGCGGCCTCCTGTCCCCGCTGCGTTCCTCCTAGCCGATGGTTGTAAATCTTAATGAAATGCGACATGAGTGCTCCGGGATGTGTTTGCTGGTCTCAGTCTGAGAAGTGCTGATGCTGCTGCTCTTATTAGTGAGATTAATAGTGTCATTAGAAGTAATATTGCTGCTGTTAGTGATGGATCAGCAGGGACTGGGTGCGCTATTATTTGTGCGCAGAGGAGATGGTTTTTACCACTAATGACCTGTCGTTTTGCGTGTGTACAGTGCCGCTTGTGCGCCGCCTCCTCCTGCCTACCTGTCTCTCTCTCTCTCTCTCCCTCCCTCCCTCCGCTCTCTCTCCCCTGTCTCCCTTTGCAGCATGTCTCTCTACCTTTGTGATCTAGGTGTGTCTTTGCTGCAGCTCATAATTTCTCAAACTTTTCAGATTAAGGAGTGAAGGAGAGTCAGAACTTCCCCCACAATCAGCTGTGAGTGGACCTGAGGCATCATATTTGAAGGACCTTTGGAACTTAAATCATTGAATTAAGCGGTTTGAAGTGATTATCAGGCGTGTTAAAGGACACTTTGAAGCTGTTTTGTCCCAAACTTGAAGCACTGAGGTCTGCAGTAATAATGATCTGCTGACAAACAGTAAGATGATGCAGGCCAAAGAGCAGCTTCATATAATCTGTGTGTAAATCTAGACTGAAATATGCTTTATTGACATTACAGTGTCAGCCAAAGCGGCACCGCCTCTCTCCTGATGGGAGGTCGTTTAGAGACCAGCTCAGTTATGGGCCTCGGGTTCATCAGCTGATTGCATCCACAGAGAGCTGGGATCACCATTAGATGTAGGATCGATCCCAGTGCCGGCACTTTCATGGAGCAATACGTAACTGAACGAGGTACCACATAACATA
>JAMQGT020009201.1:0-27468 GCA_024447675.2 Pterophyllum scalare | reverse complement strand
TACTTTTTATATTTAGACAAAGCACACCACGCTTGTAAGAATCATCATTTCTAAGTTTTAAGGCTTTTTGTTAATTTTTGACCAATAAATCATTAAGTTGACCTTGAAGACCTTGTTGAATGTAACCCAAACTTTAATGGATTGTTAACAAGACCTCACTCTGCAACCCTACAAAGTTTTATCAGAATTCATTTAAAACCTTTCGAGCTATCGTGTTTTCAGACAGAATGATGCATGCACGCAAACACTGCCAAAAGCCTCCTTGATGGAAGAAATGAGGGGTGACTCGAGATTTTTGTACAGTTCTGTATATCAGATCTACAAAGGTGTGTTCTATTGCTTTAATTTTCTTTTTTTCATTATGATTATTTTAGAGCAAAATAGAAAGGGAAGTTACAAAGATCAGGAACTCACCCCTATCCCATAGTCCCAGGACTGGCCCTTGGGCTGCATGGGTCCCACACCCGTCCTGTGACAGATGGCTCCGGGAGTCTCAGTAGGGAAACCTGGAACTCCATCAGCTATAATCCACACCTGGAGAGAACAGCATCCCTGAGACAAACTCCAGCCTTCTAACATACAAATGTAGTTGTTGATGAATATGCTTCTTATGTTTTCAGCCTTCAGTTGATTTTCTGGGCCAAGTTTTATTTTATGGTATAGTCTCTGGGGTGATCAGGCTTTTCAGGCTTTGTTGTCTGAATGCCTTAAAAGTCTGATAAAGATAAATTTGATTAGATGGCTAATTGGGTGATATGGATGCAACAGGTCTGCTCTCATGTAAAGTTCATTTGAATTCTTGCGCTGCTTTTAACTCCAGTTTTACTCAGAATGTAGTTTTTGTTTTTATTCCTTTTAAGTATTTGTAGATTCTGTTTAACATTTAATCCCATTAATGTATAATGCATTGCCTTTGTAAAGCACTTTTGTGAGTCTTATCTGTAAAAAGCACTTTAGATTATAACTTTTGCTGTAGTAACACTGACCTGATCCAGTGGTCCCACAGAAACCTTGGCGACATTGCTGGAGATGAGCTCCCAGGCGGAGCCCTGAGGGTAGCTGGGGGTGAGGCCCTGTCTGTACCACAGGTTACCTATATGACATTAACAGACGTAATGCCTTTAACTCACGTTCTTGCTTTTTTAATAGACATTTATCTAATAAAATCTAATATTGCTCACTGTTTTCATCCACAGCAAAGACAGAGGTCCGCCCAACAGAGAGCTGTCTGAGAGTCTGTTTCAGTGGAGAGGGGATGTGGTACCAGCACTCTCCTGCAGAGGGTCCAAAGAAAAAAGTCTGTCTCTCTTTGATTTCTCACTGCATATATTAATCAGCACAGGATGCATGCACTCATATCATGAATCATTAAACTTTATTCTCTTTTCCTGCAGCATACATTATAACTTTATGACTTGCATATATCATTCATTATGAGTTTCATATCTTTAATTGACCTGCAGGGTTTTGTGGGGACACTGATCCTCTATAGAAGACAGCTCCATCCTTGGCAATGGCCCACACTTGATTGGCTCCACCAATAGAGATAGACTTAAATGGCTGGTCAGTGCCCACATGGAGCCATGAGCTGCCCTATGGGGTCAGACACAATGGGGTTAGAGATAAATTGTGTTTTGTTTTGTTTTTCTCCACCATTACTGTGAAGTAACTGCACATAGAGACAAATCTTCAGAAAGTTTCTCACTGCAGGGTTTTGGGGGCTGACTCCCAGCCGACACAAGACATCCCCCTTGTCATTGAGGGCCCAGAGAGGGACTTGCTCCATTTTGCTCTGGGCCAAGCATGGCATCAGTGAGATGTCGCTCAGGCAGATGGGTGGAACCTGCTGCCATGGAGCTCGCAATGTGATCTTACACTTCCTGCATGTAGATATTTTACTGTTATGATGCTGCAAAAAAATGAGTGTTACAAACCACAGTGATGCAAGTGTGTTTACCTAGTCCATCTTCTGCGTCTAACGAAGTCTTTCATGGTTTTGTGGCCATGAAATGTCCTGCAGAAGACAGATGAGTCAGACAAATGGCAGGACTTCTTTTTTTTTTTTTTAAGCAACAGCCTAATTAAAAAAATTCTTACATACGTGGGAAAGTCTTGCAGCGTACTGCCAACCTTCTTTGTCCGCTCCTCCGGGGACGCTGTAGTCCACAGCCCACTCTGACACCTGAAACAAAACGTTCATGGCACACAATACCAAACAAAAAATAAATATGCAGGAGGAATTTGGAAGTTGAATTGATCCCTCGGATTCCACCTACCCAGGACCACTGAGGGGAGGGCGGAGATGTGCTGCCTTTGGTGCACTCCTTTAGGCCACTCTCATCGCTCCACATAGGGCGGTCTGTAGGAAGCCCTCTGGAGGAGTAAATCACAAAGGAATGGTGTAACGTGGCAAGAACAGCTGCAAAGCTTAAAATAAAGTGCAAAGACTTAAAAACTATAAAAGATGGAGGGGTCCTACTTGTCAGTATATCCAGTCATGGGGTTCCATCTTTGATTCTCATATACATGCACGCTCCTGACATCAGTCTGCTGGTGCATCTGAACGGCATCTCCTGCTGGAAACACAGACACATAAGTTTAATGCAGGCAAGGGAATTCATATTTATGCATGTGTATCTGTGTGTTTCTACAGGATCTACAGTGGCAACAGATGGAAGAGACTTAAACTGTGCTCAAGCAGTTGCACACCAAACTAGAGCATGTTAGCAAGAAAAGAGTGGACTGATTCTTTTTTGGATATTTGCATGTTAGTACGTTATTTGCTGGTTAAAAATTGGTTTGACTTTGAATTTTTTTTGGATTTGTTTAATAAGAATATATGAATAAAAGATATCTTCATTTTGTAGTGAGGTATTCCTTCTAAGGTGAGGGGCACCTGGGTAACTGTCTACAGGACATGTTTACCCGGGTTGGGCTGTTTCCCATATCGCCCACTGTAGACCCAGGCGGTGCCGTCCCACCCGATGCCCCACACCAGCCCCAGACTGTTAGACTCTACACGGCGTAGGTGGCCGGGGATCTGGCGCCAAAACCTGCAGCACCATACAGCAGAAGCGCCCAGCATTAGCACCAGTAGAGTTAGCACAGATTTCAGCACAGACTTTGAAAGTGATTAGCTGCCCAGATACTACCCAGTTTAACCAGACACTGATGTATGTTAGCATGCTAGTGAGGCAATGAATTAAAATAAAAACAGACCGATGAGAAATTAGGTCAAGACGATGAGAAACAGAAGGAAAAGACATTTAAAGCACACGGAAAGAATCCAGAAACCATTGCTTGGTATCAGTCTCACATGAGGTCACAGGCCATAGAGTGTGCAGGGGCCTCCAAGGAGAAGGACGGCTCATGGACCATGATATCTCCCTTTGACGTTGTGGACCACAGGGCCTGTCTGGACGGAGGACCTGTGATCCCTCGACATTCACAGCAACAGTCAGACAACAGGCACAACTGAAGACACAAGGCAGACCCAGAAAGAATGGAGAATGTGATCAGCTTCACTGAAAAATAATGGATGGAAAAACTGTCAAACTCTACTTAATACTGCATGAAACTGTTACCCAGTCATTCATATCCTTTTCACTTTGCGCTGCCAGGACCAGAGGCCACCTCTGTTTGGTCCTTTCGGCTGTGTACACAGCAAAGGCATAGTAGCAGTCCCTGAGCACTGGAACCAGCGTTGTCATTTCATTTATAAACACATGAAGGTACTTGGACAAAGAGAAAGAGAGAGAGTGATCAAGAGGCAACTATGAGTATGCTCATATGCTGTGCTTTTGTCACTTTCTGTGAGAATCAGCGGGTCACAGCTTAAAACAACCAACCTTTTTCTCATCGTACTGTGTGTAATAAACAAAGAAAATGCTGTCCTTTCTGCCATCTGACTTGGTGGACTGCTCTAGAGCAACGCCCACATCGATCCAGCGCTGAGGTTTCCAATCTCTCCACCAGCGCAACGTACCCTTACGCACCCACACCGACTGATGAGAGAGAAAGAGGCATAGACACAGACACGGACCGAGGAAGGTGTGCCATGAGAGGAGATATAGTGAATCCAAAACTAGGAAGAACAGGTTGAGAGAAATGCCATATACAAGTTGTCTTACGTTGCTTCTCTCCAGCGGTTTTTTGCTGATCTCCTCTCTGTGTTCCTGCTGCTGTGGCTGCTTGCTCCAGGCGGCTGACTGGACTGGAGTCAGTGATAGAGAGGTGGTGAGAGGACCTGATGGACAGACATACAGTTCACACAACCATTCACAGAGAAAATGAGTGCTGTATATATTTATTCTATGTGGGTTAAAAACTCAATATCAGTCTCGAAATCCTCACATACTGGTTGTCCATATACCTGTAGGACTGAGCCAGCTGATGTGTGAACTTGCATCCACATTACAAGCTCCACCAGAAATCCAAGTCCACACTGGTCCCTCCTCTTCCCCGACTCCCTGAGAGCTCTCTAGAGTCCCCAGCGCATAAGTGGCAGCTGAACTGCCATCGCCCAGTGAGGGCCCTGATGCTTGTGCACTCCGAGCTGCCTCTGCCCCCTCCAGGTCCACGTTCATCCAGGGGACATCGCGTCCTCCAGCATCAGAGGTTTGGAATAATGCGGCTACAGGTGGCTCCTCGCGCTCTTCCTGCGGTATCTCTGTGATGGCCGGTTGCAGCGTGGAAGTTTTGTCACGGTCGGAGACCAGGCTGTTGATGAAGCTGTCACTGGCTGGAATAAAGGGTTTGGGGGCATTTGTTTTGGGGTCTAAAGGAGCATCTTCTTTTTCCTGGGGAGCTGTAGGTGAGTCAGATCCCCCTAAGGGGACAATAGAGGGAGCTTCTGCCTCCAAGACGGGGGTGTTAGAAGTGCTGTTTTGTGGGTCAGTAGGACCCACCTCTGAGTCTGAATCAGTGCAGCTCAGAATGGAGCCCTGTGAAGCCTCAGTCAACTGCCCATTGAACTCACAGTCATCCCTGTTAAACAATGCACACACACAGTCAAATATTAAGCTTGAATATGCACTGTACATGGGAGTTAAAAGATGCAGTTCATTTATTTACGCAGACCTGGGTGGAATAACCTCTTTACTATTGCCCCATTGGGCAGACACAGGGATCCAGCCACTTCCACTTGGTTCAGATGGGGTGACACCTATTCTAAAATACAGGCCGCGGTCCTCACCAACCGCCCACACCTAACAGAAAAGTAGAGGGGGAAAAAAAAAGAGAAAGAACTATCTACTCTGAGACATAAAAAAGACAGGCATTGCTGTACATGTTATATTTACTTATTATGTGACAGAATCTCTAATAAATATATTAACATTTTTATTAACCCCTCAAAGACACATCAGAAGCACTAGCAGGACACAGGCAAGTGCTACTTTATAAGGCCATATACTGTAACACTGGCTCCTGCCAACTCACACAAGCCACATCCATAATTACAACCCTGAAATATGAAATATGGGATATGATGACGATGGCTTGGCCAGCTTCTAATTAGGGAGTCTCCCCTATGTGAGGCGAGTAGGAATATAGTCTGGGGATATATAAGGCCGGGCCCGCTGGGACATTGGCTGGAACGTCTGGCTGTACTCGTGTTACAGTGCAGGACTACAGGACAGAGAAGGAGGGCTGGGGAAAAGGGGACATGGGTGAGACCAAAAGGGAGGAGGTGTAATATATGGGTTTGCAGCGCTAGCAAAGTCTTCAGCTGTGAGGCACAGGAGCGAAGAATTTCTACCTCACCCTCAGACCTGATCTGGTTTGTCCTGAAACCAGATCCAAAGGAAGCAGACAGAGGGGGAATCAGCTAGAAGTACAGAAGCTTTGCAGAGCAGAATCCAGCAGCAGAGTTTAAAAGAGCCAACCAGCAACAAAGTTAAAGTAAAATTACATTCTTAATAGTTACATTTCACCTACAAGCCCATTTCAGTGGCAACAGCTAACCTACTGAATCAACATTAGAAGCATTGGAGAAATGTTTTGTTTTATAAGCAATATTACATTACAAAGCCAACTCATCCAGTGGCTTATTTAAATTGATGAACTGATGACATTTTGATGAAATGATTGCAAAAGTTCTCCTAACCTGGTCATTGAGTCCTACATCCACCATCATCATCTCCCCTCCAATGCTGATCCAGCCAGAGCCACAGGGGTTGTGGGAGTTCACGCCACGCCTGAACCACACCTGGAAGTATTAACCAGTGTTGGGGTCATTACTCAAAAACATTATGCAGTCCAGTTATTTATTTTTTTAAAGTAAGTTACCCTACTTTTATATTGGTATAAAACAATACAACAGTAGACTTTATATAGACTCATATACACTATATAGACAAATGTATTGGGCCACCTATAGGAGCTGCTCAGTCACGGAAAACCACACCACGAAGCTCCCGGTGCACAAGTTTTGTGCTGATGTTTATGCCAGAGGAAGTTTGGTGCACTGCACTTATTGAGTCAGCAAAGCGTTGCTGACTTTTATGCACTATGTGCCTCAGTACTCCACGACCTCCTGCTCTGTAACTTTACGTGATCTGTAACAACACCACTTACAGTTGACGTGGGATATCTAGGAGGGAAGAAATTTCACGAACAGGCTGGTGTCAACAATGGCATCCTATTATAGCACCACACTTGAATTCAGTGAGCTCTTCAGGGAGCCAATCTTTCACAAATGTTTGTAAAGGCTGACTGCATGGCTAGGTTCTTGATTTTATACATCTTGGACAAAGGGATTGAAAACACCTGAATTTAAAGATTTAATAGGTGTGGCCCGATATTTTTGTCTATATAATGTATCAGCACAAGTCCTGATCCTGAGCCCTTGGTTTTTTTGAGGCATGCTTTTTTTTTATTTTTATTTTTTAAATAAAGTAGTACTACAAAGCCTACAGCCCAAAGGTAATATTCAATAAAAATGCTGTGGGGAGAGCAAGGCTCTGTTTCTATGTTTCTGAATTTAAGAGCACAGGAGTCTTGACCCACCTTATAGTCCTTAGTGACCACCCAGACCACACTGGCTCCTACAGCCACGTGAAGTGGTTCAATTCCCTTTCCCGGTGATTCCACCTCAATCCACGATGTGCCTGGCAAAAGAAAAAGAAAAAGAAAATACTTTATAAACACAGCATGAAGGCGAGACCTCCACATTATGGAGGACGCCATTATTATTGAGAGGGTTTCTGTTAAGTTTGAAGACATTTAAACAAAAACAAACCAGATGTGTTACTTATGTTTATACGGGAGTGATGCTTTCTTAACCTACACACAAAACTATTTTATGTATATTTTGCATTTTTCTATATATTTTAAGTACTTCTGATTATTTCCTTTTTTTGTATAATTGTCAGATTTAATGTTAGTGACTTTTTCCCCCTTTTCTCTTGTTTTTAATGTTTTTATCCCTTTGAACCTTTATATTTGTGACAGACTTGACTTAATAGGCATATGCCAACACTACATATTGTATGTTTAGTAAGACGCACTTTTGGAAATGCAGTGAATTTCACTAGATACTTTCTAGACATTACTGGGACTCCATATATGGTGTTATAATACCAATAAAAAACTGTTCCTAGCATTTAAACTGCATTAATAATTAATTTCAGAGTAGTTAAATAATAATTCCTAATTAAGATGGTTCATAGTACACCATAAAAAGTCTGAAGATCACTGAGTGATCCTGTAAGAAAGATTGTGGAAGGAAAGAAAAAAGGACCAGCGTGAGCCATAACGGAGAATTGCTTGGGGAGTAAATGTGAGCTACAATGAAAGCTCACCAGTAGGACTGTCCAGGTTCAGACCAGTTCGCACCAATAGGTTCCCATCCCAAAGTAAAGCCCACAGCAGGTCTCCAGGGCCAGCTGATAACTGAGCCACCTCCTTGGGTACTTCAACCTCTTCCCAACTGGTGCCTTCTGGGACACGAGGGTGGATACCTTCTCTGAACCACACCTGCAGGGTAAAGGTAATGTCAATAGATCAGCATATGGCACACCCCTTCATTTAAAAGGGTATCTATCCAAAAATGTACCATGCTAGATTTTGGGATAGATAACAGATCATGAGGCGTCATCTTCAACTATGTAAACTATATGATTATACTGCCCTCTTGTGGCTAAAGTTTAGAAGTGGCCTGCACTCAACAAGAGAGCATCCTGTTGCAACAGAATGCATCATTAATTTTGCATTATTTGATCTCGTGTGTGTGTGCGCGTGTGTGTGTGTTTGAGTAAGGCTTCAACAGCACTGTGTTGAGGTTGTTGGAGAAATTTTACACTTGAAGAAGAGCAGCTTTTTATTGCTTTTATTGCTGTGCGAACTTGTAAGGAACTTTTAGGACAGCCATGACCTATTTTTTTTAATTTATGGCATTGTTAATTTTAATACACATTTATTATCCTTAGAGTACATGCCCCCCCCCCCCCACACACACACACACTGCTGGCTTAGTAGACTGACCTGTCCCTGTTGAGACACACCCCAGAGATAGGGATACTTTCCAGACTGGTCACTCATCTCCCAGCCACCACAGCTGATGTCACAGAGTGGCAGTGGAGGTTTCCTGGGACTGTCCAAGGGGATCTGCAGAGGAAAAGTAGGCTGCTGGGTGGAATCTTTTGCTTTGTCTCACAGTGAAAGTAACATGATCTTATAGATATACAGAATAAATAGAGGCTCTTGAAACCTTCGCCCAAGTGCCTTGTGCTATGTATCTTCTGTAGCGGATCCATCGTCTACGACGGACACAAGAATTCCACTTTTTGTCTGGGGAGAAGTTGGCTGGGAAATCAACAGCATACTCCCAGCCCTAAAGAATCCAAGGTAGACACCATATGACTATAACTGTGCATCTTTTTTTACATGAATACATGAATTCGACATTACAAGACATAGAAGAACAGAAGAAAGACAGGTGGATATGAATAAAGTGTTTATTTGTGTTCATGAGGAGCTGAGTTATTTCTCACCCCAGTCTGGCTGGGTTCTCCTCCACAGCTCTGATCCACATACCAGTCTCCCTCCCACTCCCAGCTGCGGGAGGGCAGCTGGAAGCTTTGGAGCGGTTGAGGATTCATTCCAGTCACATCGCTCCACGGCCAACGGTCCGTGGGCAGCAGAGTGTCAGTAAAGCCATCCACTGGGTTCCACCTCTGAAAAAAAACAAACAAAAAAGCTGAGCAGCAGAGCATTAATGATGAACACCATCTCCATTTTTGGTGCAACATACAGCTTGGCCCCACCTGGTTTTCATAGGTCTCCTCCCGGTAGCGAATGGGCGTCTCACTGGGCATCATATTGAGGTAAACATGGTGGTCACAGCCAATGCCCCAGCAGCGCCCCTTCCCTGCAGTGACGCGCTTCAGCTCTAGCAGTGTGTCGTCATCACGTTCCCAGCGCTGGCCGGCTGTGGAAAGGCTGTAAACTCTGCCGTACACATCCACAGCCCACAGAAGTGTTATGGACATGATGGCTCCTGAACAGCAACAACAGGACAGCACTCATCATTCCAAACTGTGCCTCATATATTCTAAAAACTACTACAATGACATTATTGTCTCTGAATGCCATCACATCGCAAACAAGTATTATGTTATTGAAGGGCAGGGTTTCAGCTTTAATTGAAGCGCTTTAACAAAAAGTATTGCATTAACCGTTTAAGAATTAGATTCATACATAAAGTCACCAATTTTAAGGGGTACAAAGGTAATTGGACAATTTTCAAGGCCAGGTGAGGTCAGTTTCCTCATTACTGCATGAAAAAACATAAGCAGATAAAGGATATGGAGTAGATTTCAAGTTCTGAACTTGCATTTGGTAGCTGATCACAGCAGTTCTCAATATGAACAACATGCAAGTTTAGAAGGCCAAAAAAAAAAAGATAAAACTATCTGAGAGACAGCAAAACATTTTAGAAGGTGACAAATCAGTGTAAGAATCTGGTACATACTTACACTGACCAGTTAAGCAACAATAAAAAGCACAGAAGGTAACTAAAGTGGCTGATGACAGAATTATTTCAATGGTTCACATCTAACCGAGTCAAGAACACTGTCGAGGAGGTAAGAGTATTATTGTCAAGTTCTACAATCAAGAGACACCATTATGACTAGAAGTAGAGAGGGTTTACAACAGAGTGCAAACCACTGGTTACACTCAAGAACAAGAAGGCCAGATTAGACTTTGCCAGAAAACATCTAAAAGAGCCTGCAGAGTTCTGGAAAAGAAATTCTTTGGAGAGATGAAACAAAAATTAACTTGTGCCAGAACGATGGGAAGAAAAAAGTATAGAGAAAGACAGAAACATCCCGTAATTCAAAGCATACCAAGCTATCTGTCAGTGTGGTGTATTATGGTGTGAGCATGTATGACTGCCAGTGGAACCAGGTAACTAGTTCCACTAGTTTATTGATAATGTGACTGCTGAGAAGAGTAGCAAGATAAATGCTCAGATTCAGCCAAGTGCTTCACAGAGCAAACAGATAATGACCCTAAGCATGCAACCCAAGAGTTTCACAAAGCAAAGAAATACATAGGGATATTTTTGGCCAAGTCAGTCACATGATCTCAACCCAACAGTGAATGCTTTTCAGCTACTGAAGCCAAAAGTGAAAGCAGAAAGAGCCACAAACAAGCAGCGTCTGGCAGAGCATCTCAAAGGAGGAAACAGTATTTGGTGGTCAGGCAGGAACTGACTGCAAAGAATTTTCATCCAAACGTTAAAAACAATCTTTATGTTAGTTTGTCCAATTACTTTTTATCCTTTGAAAATGGGAGACTATGTAGGTTATAAAAATGGTTGTAATTCCTAAAGTTAATGCATTTTTCTGTAAAAGTCCTTGAATTAAAGCTGAAAGTCGGCACTTCACCGTTGGATAGGTTGATTTAAAATCCACAACGGTAGCGTGCAGAAGCAAAATTGCAAAAAGTCCCACTATCCAAAAACTTGATGGCCCAAACCCCACGAACTTCTGTAATAAAAGGAAATCGACTTTTAATTTGCAACGTTTGACCGGAAGTCTTTTATTTTGGCTGGCTGGCTTGACCCTTGCTTTATCGTCTGATACTAATCCGCTACACTATCCGCTGTTACTATGCCAAAGCTATCCGTTCAGCCGGGCCTTTATTTGCCTCCCTCATAAACAGAACAAGTGGAACGCATCACATCACAGTTTCTGTAAGCCTGCAGTTGTCCGGGCTGAACTTGTTGTGGCTTATAGACTGCAATAAAGCTTTACGCAGTCACACACAGCAGCTCCTGTAAATCCAGGATCAGAAACACTTTACGGTCTCGGCCAGCAGCCTTACCTGAATATTGGTATCCGATCCGCGGTTGTCAAGGGAATATCCACACACGCGTCATGACATCAGGTGCAACAGCCGATACCTGTCATCTCTGAGGCCCGTGCTGAGTGAGACACATTCAAAACCCATGTGAAACAACAACAGAAGAGGTGTAACGCGTGTTATGCAGCATGATAACACATTTGATATTAAGATATGCCGCAAAATCGGCTATAAGCTGCCTACATCCTCAGGGAACGGGCAGCGGTCAGCTGGCGTCCAACCCTCCAAATGTTACAGTAAACAGTTACTTACGCATGAAGCTCCGTCACGCAGAAGAACCTTTGGGGAGAAGAAATAAAGTCATCCATGCACACAGTAGTATTAAATTCACATTCTGGACCACAGGAATGCTCTGTGCAGCTCCAACTCCACAACAGGAAATGGAGGAAGTGCTGCGCTGATTGGTTGAAACTCGGTAGGAGCGTGGGCTCTTTTTCTCCCATTGGTCCAACACCGGAGCCCGAGATTTTTTTTTTTTTACCCCGACGGCTGCAGCTGATCAACTGGCATATTTCAATAATTTATTCAGCGCCAGATTAATTATTGAAGCGCGAGCTTGGTTACAGTTTGGAATATTTTACTACAAAACTGCATAATAAAAGAGAGATCTTCTTCTAACTTCTGATGCTGATGGGATACGTTTATATAGGAAATATTTAATGTGACCAGTAACAAGCCAGAATAGTGTCAACATTTATTTCCAACGCTCTTGACAAACGTTGGCGTTTAGTAAAGTATAAATCGTAAATGTGGACAGTAAGCACCTTGGACAGTTCCGTTATCCCGGGGGGGGGGGGGTCCCAGGTTCAGCACCTTGGACAGACACGCTTTGAGCCACCTGAGCTTCAGGAAATAGTAGAAGCTTTAGACAAAGGGGATGGCCAACCCTGAGCCAGGCTCACCACAGCATGACTTCAAGGATGTCCTCCTTTCTGGCTGTGGGAATGCTGATCAACACAAGTGGCGTCTTTGGATGGAAGAGAAACCTTCAGACGGACTGATCTAACGTCAATGTCACAGAAAGTACTCACATCCGCATTCAAAACATAATTCACAAATTATGAATTAACTGATAACAGCGATGCATCAGTGTGCCAACAAGCTCCCTCAGTGTCGCCTGGCAGAGGTGCTAAAAGTTTTTGTTTGCTTGTTTGTTTTTTTAAATAATAAGCTCAGTGATTCCCAATCAGGCCCACTATGACGCAGAACAAGTCTAAAGGGTGTTAAGATAATTTGGAAAGAAGATATTCATTTTTAATCTCTTCTCAAATGTTTGTTTTTGATGTGTGTGAAACAGATGTCCGAAAGTAAAACTTTACTGTAAAAATATACCTAAAAATAACTCATACATCTCACCTGACAAATACATTTGCAGAAGTGCCAAAATTCAAATCTGCACTCCTGAGAAATTAAATGTCAGACATTACTCCAGGAATAATTTACAGCCTGGCCCAAACAACACACACACGCACACACACACACACACACACACATACACACAAAAAACCCTGTTTGGTCTTTATGTCTTGTGACAGCTGCACAGGGGGATTTCTTATTACTTACTTGTGTGAATTTATCGCAAACAAGTATTAATAACCACCATTAATAATCAATAACTTGAAGTTATTGATTATTAATGGTGTGGCTGCATCACCTCAGCTAACTGGAGTCACTGAACTGAACTCCCTGTCCCGATTTGTTGTGCAAGTGCCATGTGGAGCATATTTATTGCAGTTATCTGTCAAATATGACCTGCTGTGAGATTAACCATACTTATGGCTGGTTCAAGCACTCTGTGCAAGGTTTTGGTGGATGATTAACCATTTTGTGGTGTTTGGTTCTGCTTGACCCAATTTCCATGTTTACTAAAAGAAAAATTATGCAATTTCTCATTATTTTATCCTCAGATTTCTGGACTTTGGCTCATTTTCTGTGATGAACATATCACATAACACACATTTGCAATGACTTCAAACTGGAACTCTCCCCTGCACATTTATATGACACACATGGTGTTTGGTTCCAATAGAACTGTGGGTGATAAAAATGTGGAAGTGCTGTGTCTCTTCACTCTGTCCTTTTCCTGTATGACCCCTTGTTACTGTGTGTGTGGTGTTCCAACATTTTTAAGCACTTCCACCTGTCTGCTCTGATTTTACTCTCTGTCCTGTGCGAACCACTCTATAGTTCCAAAAAAAAAAAAAATGGTGAGAATGAATGGCCTTCTTGCCCAAGGAATGAGCCACTCCACATGACTACCAGTGTGGTACAACCAGGGCCAACACAAGCGGTGGTTACTCTGCATGATATCAAATCTGACTTTGAGCTTTTCATCCTAGATGCCATTTAGAAAACCCTCCGTATAAGGAGATCTTCCCTGATCTCAATTCTATAGCAACAAAAAGGAGAGCTGCAATGCATGTGTCCAGGATGGACAAGAAGACACAGCATACATGCAACAAGATCAAGAAATACATATGCAACACACAGAAACTGCCCCTCATGTGTTGTACAGCTTGGCACAAACGAGTAGAACTGCTGTTCATAAATGTGGTCTAGCAGAGGTATATTCCAAATAATAACCATGTATGTGGTCTGTACTGAAATTAAACATCCATTAAGTATCCATCCATCCATTCTCTTCCACTTATCCTGTTCAGGGTTCCGTTAAGTATTTTTGACATAAATTTTTATAGGTGTATTGATATAATAACACAACTAGAAAGACTCTAGGAGAGCAAACCTCCACCAAGGCAGCTCACTCTCAGGGCAGTATTTACTTTTAAGGGAGTAGTATTGTATTTTGTGTATATTCATGTTGTTTGCTTTGTTC
This sequence comes from Pterophyllum scalare, assembly GCA_024447675.2. NCBI lineage: Eukaryota > Metazoa > Chordata > Actinopteri > Cichliformes > Cichlidae > Pterophyllum > Pterophyllum scalare. The sequence continues at coordinate 13,265 of JAMQGT020009201.1, read as the reverse complement.
TTTTTAATTTACTTTAAGAAGTTTGTAGTGCAGTAACAATCAGATAAAGGCAATATGACATATGTTTATTTTGATTATGCAAACATTATTTGATTTGTAAATAGCAGGACATGAATAACTTCTGCTCATTACCTCCGCCAAGGAGGTAGCATTTGCATGTGTCTGTAAGCACGATAGCTCAAAAAGTTTTGAATGAATTCTGATAAAATTTTAATGGATTGTTAGCACGACCCCATCCTGCTCCTCTACAAAGTTTTATCAGAATTCATTTGAAAATTTTCGAGCTATCGTGTTTACAGACAGAATGGCACACAAAACATAACCTCCTGGGCGGAGGGGATAATGTGGTGGGTCAACACTGACTGAGTAACACAAATATGAACACCACACAAGGGTTAATTTAATTTGTCTGTTACCTTTGTGTATGTGCCAATACAATCTGTGGATGCTCTTTGCTAACCAGGCATTAGCTGAGAACTCACTTCTAAATATGGTGGCATCTGGCTTCAAGATGATAGCCCACAATGCTAAACCTGAAGTTTCGAAACTGGATGTCACAGAGTCCCATTTCCCATTTGCTACTTCTGTATTTAACTTGCTTCTTGTATTTGATTTTAACTTATTAAAAGTACAGCAATATTTTAGCATATGACCCCTTTAACCTTTTTATAACCTGCTGATTATGACCGGTTGGCATTGCCAGGAATTTGTTAGATCCTTTAGACTCCCCCTCCTCCTCTGATTAAGGGTGTGAGCTCAATATTATGCAACGTTAGGTACTAATAAGGGCAGCAATTATGTAAGTCACAGAGTAAACACGTCTGCTTTCTCCTGAGACTCTGAGGCATTGAAACAACAGCCAATATGTTCCATTCAATTCCTGCGTTATGTGCAGAAAATTACCAAAATAAACATCAGCTCGTCTCAGGACGAGGAGCTACTCGTGCCCTTTTCTGTCAGAGTTGCAGCCACTGCAGTGAGCTGCATGCAGCAGCTCCCGCACACAGGCTTTTATTTTCACGTACTGTCGCTTTAAGAAGCCTTTCACTGCGCAGAGGCGCTACAGCAGCTCATCACATGATTCTTCTCTTGTGACAATCCAGACAGAAAGGAAAAGCTTTTCCGACTTCCAGCTGAGTTTTGTGGCGCTGCGATGACAGATGACTGCTGTTTTGATATCAGCGGACCAACTTTAAGGAGGGAAATGGAGTTGAGTTAACCATTTACCAGACACGCTCAGATCATTCCCGTCGCTGAACTGGACATTTGGGTTGTTGCGCCGCCGGGGACAAAGTTGGCGCATGGAGAGGGACGAAGTTTCATTTTTGCGCTGCGTATTTTCTTTGTTTTTGTCGCCACCGCGTATCAGCCAGCGTCACGTAGCAACAAAGGCCAATTAGTTCAGTTATCGACCCTTTTCTGTGGCTGATTTGAGGTCAGACAACGAGACAAGTTGAGGACACGTTACGTCGGGTGAGATGGTGGACAGCAAACCTCTTCTCCAGGACAGACCTCCCGCCTACAACGCCGTCCCGGCTGCTTACGAGTACGGCCCGCAGCAGCACAACTATGGGGCCATCCCCCCAGCGGGCCCGCCGCCCTACGCGTACCCCGACGGCCAAGGCGAGTAGTTCCATTTATTCAACTCATGTACGCGGTTAAAGCGCACACCAGAAAGTAAAGTAACTAACTAAACGTGAAGTGAGGAAGGTATCACACCTGGGCACTTACGTTTTTGTTTAAAGGAAATCTCTTGGGGCCTTTATTTTCCTCAGTCTTTGTGCGCTACGTTGTATTTTATTTTGGCTAAAATAGCCAATTCACGAAACCACAGAGACTTTGAGTTTCGTCAAAAACTAATCAGTTTCGTTTACCAAGCGCTCAAGTGTTGCACATGCGCTGTATGTGAAAAGATATCTTTGAGCTGACCTATTTATTTATTTATTTTTTGCCCAAAGTACGCAGATTTAAAAGAAGGAGTGAACCCACAAATAATCACTAAATCTTACCGTTAGACGAGAAAGGCGCAATTCAGCAAATCACCTTTTGTGTTTATTTATTTAAATTTAGGAATCAAAATCATATAAAGATATGAAAGTTCTGGTAACTTTGCACCACCTTCTAGAGCACAGAAGCCGTGCTGTTGTTCCCCCTTGAACTTTGTGACTGCTGTACAGTGAAGTGCAGGCACTCATCACCTGACTGTGATTGTATAAGGACAACATCAAGGAAGTTATGCTTGCAATTGCATGAAACTTCCTGTTCGCCGAACCACATGCTTTTGGCCATCTCATCAGAGAAACTGGTCTGTTTCAACATTTTTGAGCTAAGTTTCACTTCTGAGAATTACGGCTACAGTATCAAAGTTCAGCGTGTCACACAAACACTACTGCAGATGTGAGCTGAAAGGTAAATATGGCTAGTGAATCAGCAGCCCTCCAACTAACACAGTCACACTTCAAATTAAGTCAGATTATCCTGTTGGTGCTCAGGGGAGTTTGTTACAGTGTGTTTTATTATTGCAGTCTATGTGAGTACTATCTGATTGTGCTGTTCATGGCAATAAATGCAGCCTCTGACCTGACAGTGAATGTGTTGCATGTGACATCTGGGCAAATTATAACGTGTCACCTACTTCTTCTAATCTACAGGTTACCCATCAGCCCAAATGGGCCCTGCTGTATCCCAGCAGCCCTACACTGGGGCTTACACCATCATCCAACCCTCTGTAGTGGTGGTGGGAGGCTGCCCTGCTTGCAGGTGAGGACACAGACATGTTAGAGTGTGGCTAATGGAGAGCTAATAAGAAGCACAAGCACAGTTACTGTTCATATACAAATACTAAATATCAGTGGGGACACTGGGCAGGATTCCTAGCTATACATTCAGGAAGAAGACAGTAAAACACCCCTGGCCCTCTGATTATTCCCAGATTAGCACACGGAGTGTCATTTGCTCACTGTGGTTAACCCAGTTTCTGAGAACAATTCGTTTTGATGCTGATGTCTTCAGTTATGGTTGCTGTGGGTGTCTCTATTTGTGTTTATGCAGTGTGTATTTTTGATTTCACTGCTCTGACATGTATTGTGTCACACCTGGGCCCTTTTCCAGGTAGCACGTTTAGCTAACAACGCTGAGTTTTTTGACCCTGAAGACATCAGTTTTCCATTCCAGAAGGAGAGTTAGCTTCAACTCTGTGAACTAAACCTGCTCGCTGATGGGTTTTCTGCAACAAACTCTATTTCTCACTGAATCCTCACGTCAGGCTGACTGACACTCTGATGAATTTCATCATCATAGGAATCATAGGCTTCATAATGGATCACAAACACGGTCTGAGTCCACTCGCATGGCAGGATAAGGATAGATAAGGATCGTGGACTTGGACCAGATCAGGCCTGAATTTAATTCGGCTCCTTTTATTTTACAGCACATCCCATCCATTTTGGGTCCATTCATAGCGACTTATTTTGTCCCGGCAGGATCTGTATTCCTTATTTAAAAGGTCTCATCCTTCCAAAACTGTACTGAAATATCTCAAATCCAGCTGACCAGCATATAGACAGCTCTATAAAAGATTAGATATTTGTAATATGTTTGCCTTTTCAGATAAAAGTTTACATTCATAAAAGACTCGGAACGGATTGGGGCCCTGAAGTCTTATCTAATTTTAAGCAGATATGTGACTTTCAGTTGCGGGTGACAGTTTCATGTCGTTGTCACTGTGATGAACCCACATCCTGTCAGTCAGGTGACCTCAGCCTCAAACGTGATGAGGGCACAGGTGACTGCAGGACACTGTTCACATGAATATGGAATGGAGTGACACACTCAGAATTTGAATAATGATAATGCTGTTCTGCACACTATTTCCAGGAACATAATTAATTGTGTAGTTTTAAAATTCTTAAGAGTTCACCTTGGTGGCAGCAACGTTGAGGTATTGTATTTTGTTGTTTCATAAGTTGCAAAATCTTTTCCAGTTTAGCACCCAGAACCTTTTCCCACAGAGCCATGCTGCGGTTTGGGGGAAGCGTTACTCTGAAGCTGTTGGCCCATTTGAATGAGTGGCAAATCAAAATCAAATTCAAATCAAAAAGTTGTAAATTATTTAAAAAGTGTAGTTTTGATGTTTTGTTTTTCAAGCTCAGCTGTGCATTCGCTCGGTAATTTTCATGAAGAAATTGTAAAATTCACACATAAGGGAGAACAAATTGGGGCTGACTGAATCAAATTAATGAGTAGCTTAAAAATGCAATAATTACTGAGTGATTGTCAGTGGTAAAAAAAAAAATATAATAGTTGTGGTATCAGCTTTGATTTATTTATTTTTTTTAAGCTGGCTGTTGATTTATTTCTTTAAATGAAGTTTCCCAATGAAAAGCAGAATAGACGTGCATAGAAATGTGACTTTAACAGCAGACATACACCCAAATATACTGAGTGCGCTAACAGTATGTAAGATATTCAGCAGACTCTGAAAAAGGCTGGCGTGCTTTTAGTCAGCATTTGTGGCCACATGGCTCGGGTCAGTGAGGGGCACAGTTCCTGGTACCAGTGTTCAAATAAGCTGTCCAAACGCAAACACCTGTGCAATGGCGCATCACATCGAGCGGGGCACGAAAGGTCAAATGGAAGTGTAAGCAAGCTTTATTTTAAGAGCATTATGAAGGTTAAACGCAGTTTAGCATCATAGCAGGATCTAGGGTTGAGAGCTGGTTTTATTTAACTGACTTTGACACTCTGAAAAGCTCTGCTGGCTCATTTAATTTCCCATTTCTTTATAGTTTAGCTGGATATGCTGCGTTGGTTAGTTCCTTCCTGCGATCCCCACAGATTTACTGGCCTCACTGGTTTGTGTAGAACGGTCACAGGATCACAAACTGCTCCGTGCCCTGACAGTTATTGAGTTATTTGTATTTGGGTATTTGTCACATGTCTAGCATTTCTTCTATTTTTAAAAGTCATCAGATCTTTTTTTTTTGGCTATAAATTTAAGTATCAACATGAGCCAAATGCTTGAGAAAAGCCAGATGTAGGACGATGATCCGAGTGACCACAATCTGACACTTGAAGCTTTTCCTTTTGGTTTATTAGTTGCAATAACGAACCAGGTCAGTAAATACGAATAGAGCTCCTGTTTTAAGAATGTGGTCAAATGCCAACCGAACAGTGTCCTCTTGATGCTTGAAGGGAGATAATTGGAGAGAGATGGCAGATAAGCAATCAGGAAAATGCTGTTTGCACCATGTGATGCAGGTCACAACTTGGTCGCTTTTGAAGATCCTCAAAAGAAACAAAAAAAGATCTGGGCTTAGGTAGGCTTGAATAAAATTTATTTAAAAGCACGGAATGAATCTAATTTATGCTGCAGATAAATAAACTTTGTTCCCATCTATCTATTCCTTACTAATGCTTTTGTGTGTGTGTGTGTGTGTTACAGAGTTGGTGTCCTTGAGGATGACTTCACCTGCCTGGGGATCCTGTGTGCCATCTTCTTCTTTCCGTTGGGTATCCTCTTCTGCTTTGCACTGCGTCAGAGAAGGTGTCCCAACTGTGGCGCCACCTTTGGCTAGATGGACCAAACTACAGCTCTCGCACACGCTTTTCCTCCATGCATACACACACACGCACGCGCCCGCACACACACACATAGATAATCCAGGATTTTTGTTCTATTTTCTTATCTTTTGTTAATATTGCACATTGCTGTTCTGCCATTATGTGAGAAATGATCTAGATATTGCCATGAATTACAATGTGAGTTTCTATTAGAGGCATGTGTAGAAATGTTTTCATTTGCAAGCTGAGGATGTACCCTAACATATGTAAGTGTCCAGCTGTTGTCAGTGCCTTCACTACATGCTGAGTGATCATCAGATTCCATCAGTCATGATTTCTTTTGATTTCGCTCTTTATCCGAGGATCTGAGCGGATTCCTTTTGTTTTGCCAAGTCACATTTAACCAAGGTAGATGTAGTTTTTGCCTGCTTTTTTTCTTTTTGTTAACATTGTGCTTAGTACACACTGCCCTCAGATCTTTGAATTAGCTTTTCTTTTTTTGGAATTTTTTCAAATTTTTTTTTTCTTTGTTCCTTGTTTGGGTCACTGTATTACATGGAATAATGCATAGAACATGTTAAAGGTGAATATAAATCCCTGGATATAAAATGTTCCAGCTGAAAGGGTGGAATTGTATTAGTTTTATGTTTTTATTTCTTGGGGCCATATTTGCACTGACCGTTTGTCTGATTTTTTTTTTTTCTGCTGAGTTGTGCTTTCCAGGGCCAATGCAGACCTCAGGTAGATACAATCTGAAATGCCCTCAACTTTGCAACCTCAACCACTGTTTGACTTCAGACTTATTTAAGAGGACACATGTCAAAATACAGACTCCTTCATTAAGATTTACTTCAAGGAAGCATGCAGAGTTAAAAACTGAAGCAATCTATCAATAATGTGTATAAGCTCTGGATTTCTTTTCCTCTGTGACAAGTCAACGTGCACCATTCCTCCCAGCCAGACAATCGATCGAGAATGTCCACGTCTCTATATCTGCAGTATCAGCGCGTCTCTATGTCTTCCATCAGAGCAAGATGTTATGAAACTGTCCCTGGCAGAAGAAAAGGAGCTATAACTGGGTGGGAGGGATTTAAACAAATATATCTTGCTTTAGGAAACACACTACGCACGCTGTTATGATTGAGGTTCTTACTTTTATATGTTATTGTAATTAAAAATGAATACTACCTGTATTGTTGACACCTTGCTTTTTTTCTCCCCACCCTTCTCATATAAATGAATGCAGACAAAAAACATTCAACATCACACTTTTGTGTAGATTACATGAACTAAACAGCAAACTGAAGAAATAAATTTTTATTTTCATACAGTAAATTCTGTTAAAGGGTGTAATGTGGGTCAAAGACTGGGGGGGGGGCACACTGCTGGTCTCGCCATGTGTGATCAATAAGAACTGATTGCACTGTTAATGTAAGATGAGGTGATTGTAACAACTTTTATCCACAATCTGAAGAATGCAACAGTTACACCATTTTATAGTAAGTACAAATGTATCATTAAGGCAAAAGTGCGGTCTCCACACTATAGTAGTTAAGCTAGATGGCCAAGGACAACATAGCATCGGTTGTGCAAATGTATATACAAGAAGGTATACACAAAAGGACAAAGATCACTGTACCGTCTCCTCACAGCAATATAAGTAATCTGTATTGACACTGAGTAGAAACGTCATCATCTGGACCCGAGGTTGAAATGCAGAGGTCCTGTACAGTTCTTTCTTCCACAGTCCTATGGCAACAAATGATTTCTTAACAGTCATTTTGACAATGAACAAACAATTTCATTACACTATTCTGACCATTTTTATTATTTCATATCTAATGTGCAGGTAAGAATGTGGTAAGTATTTTTAACACCACAGAAGGACAAAAATACACAGAAAAAAATATATATATTTCATAAATATATGTGGATCTTTTCAGTAAATAAAATGGTCCCAATACTTCCATATCAGAGTTTATTTTTCTCATTCTCATCCAGATAAGGAGAAGCTGCTGGACAGGAAGTTCGACAAGGGTTTGTGGGAGTCAAGTGTGCGTGGAAATGCGGACAGATCAGATGACTGGTGCGGAGCGGTCATTGGTGACAGTTGGACGTAGCCTGACTGTAGCGAAAGGGTTCCCACCCCTGTGAAAAATGCAGCAGATGATGAGTTCATGTCCAAGTGAGAGAAAAGCATCATCTTGCTCATGTTCTTATGTGACTTACGCGAGGTAAGCAGGCGGAGGTCTTGCGGTGCCATTAGGCTGACTGGCCTGTGGGTAGGTGGGTAGGTGGGTAGGTGGGTGGGTGGGGGTTGAGAAAAGAAAAAAAGTACACTGTCACATCTGAATCGTGAGCCCAACCCAATACAAAACCATGACATTTGTGGTATTAATGCCGCAATCATTTGAGCTACTGCCATGTTTGGTTTTACAATTCTTTGATTTCTAGTGTAATTTAAACACACACACACACACACACACACACACACACACACACACACACACACACACACACACAGCATTTCCTGCAACTGACAGATTGTTTTCAGTCTGGTGTGTCCAAAGACTGTGTCACATCACAAGACAGTGTGTAAAATCTGGATCTGCTGGAAAGTCAAGTCTGTTGTACAGTGAACTGTGTTTCCTTATAAAAAGCCAAAGTGAGTGCCAGTGTGTAGAAGGTGCTCTGTGCCTGGCAGGGTTCATCACTGAGGATACCAGAATGTCACCTACAGTTTGCTCAATTAGCATCAGCCAATTTTAAGCAGAGCATTTTTTTAGATTTATAGCTTAATCATTTTGTAAGACATAATTACAACAATTTAATGTTCAGAAGTGCAACATTTAAAGCTTAAAATGTGTCTACAATAAAAACAGTCTTGAGGATGAGGCCCTGGTTACACAAATGTGACTATGCAAACACACACACACACACACACACACACACACACACACACACACACACACACACAAAAGTCATGACTAACAAGCTGACAAAAAACAAAACAAAAAAAACAAAAACAACAACTCTGTTTTAGTTGAGCTATGATGAAAATAACCCTATTTTGTGGGCCCTGGTGGTACCCTCCAAAATATACACAACTGAATAAAAATATATGGCATAGGCAGTACATTCAGCTTACAATCCCCCAAAGTAATTTTTTTTAATTAAAAAAAAAGAAAAGAAAAAAAGATTGTGTTACACTACATGATTTACTGCTTAATAAAGTAAAGGTAGCAGTAGTAAATGAGCGTTATTTTTGGACATGGCAATGGTTTTATAAAGTGTATCCTGCTTGTGAGCCAAAAAGCTAAAGACAATTGTTTGTCTTCCTAGCAACATTCACTGCACTGAATTTAAAGTGCCATCCAGCCTTCAACATGCAGTACTGGAGACATTCCACAAGAGGTCAGGAGTGGACTGAGTGAATGACATCCCTGGCCAGGGTGTTTCAGTCTTGGCCCTACTCATCTTACCATTATCTCCACAGAGGCCCAGCACTTTCATATCCATCTTACATTTAGCTGAATTACAAATCACATAGTAATAACAATGACTGCAAGAGAGAACATCTCTTTATTTAAATAAAGTTGAATTTTTTCCTTGAAATGAGAATCAGTAGAACTTCATTTAAATCATATCCTGGATAAGGTTTAATATATCCAGCACCAACATTCCAACTGACAGCATAGTCTTCAGTAAAATGGCTTTTCACAGGCTTCCCTGATATGCATATACTCATCAGTTTAACTTTCTCTGTAGATCTTAATCTTTCAGATCACATTCTCACCCTCTCCATCTACCCTCCAACTACACTCATGTTAGTCGTTACCTTATCTTTCCCCACATAGAAATAAACCAGTGAGGGTGCATTTTTTTCCCCCTCAGTGACAGAGCATTCCAGTAACCCCACCTACCCCAGATCTCATCTCCTTCTCTCACCTTTAATTGTCTCGGCCAACCGGCATCATTTAAAAAAACAACAAAAAAAAACAAACCCACAACAACCTGAAAACAAAACAGGCTTTACTGATACAGACTCCAACCAGTTTGTTGACATCAAGCAAGGAAATGAACGTGCAAATAGAACTGTAGCTCAAAGCGCACTTCTATTTAAACACAAAATTATTAACAAAGAAAAAAACAGGCAAGAAAAACATCCAGTTTACACCAACAATGGATAGAAATTTATTCAGAGGTAATTACCTGAGACAACTACATAAACCGAAGAAGAATGCATCATTATGGCAATAATATTCATGAAGATTCCAGGCCCAAGTTGCTAACTAACTCAACACACATGCATAAACATGTGCGCACACCAACACACAACCTCAGCCACCCACTCATACACAGAGTATTATAATCTACTGTAGCTGTAGAGAACTTTTTCCCACACGCAAGTCTATTCTGGGATCCTGCATATGTCTGTTTTGAAAAGTTATGGTAAGGGTTTGAGAGTCACTAGGAAGCAATAAACCTACCTGGAAGTGAACCCTATTTATCCTGGAAATGGAGGGCGGTATGTAAAGCAAGGAGGAGAGGTATGGGGATGAAAAGATGAACTCACAAATGATGACAGTGAGAGACTGAAGTGATCAACAAAGAGGGAAAGTAGGTATCAGGTTCACCCAGAGTGGAATTCCACCATAATGCCAAGCCAGTGATGGAGATGCGTGCCGGATGTAGACTGATACACCTGACAGCGGACACACAGGGACACACACACGCATTTGGTCCCACTACTGTATGTCAGCCTGTGGCCCTGGCCCAAGTGAATGGTTAATAATGAATACAGGCAAGAAGGAGAGGATTATCTCCATTTGCCATCTGACCTTTAACTGGGTCAAACATCAACCTAACAGAATAGCCACGGTGGCTCTGTTTTATTTTGTTTGCGTAACTTCATGGTTTCCTTTTGACTGATCTTTCATGTACTGAAAGCACTTATTGGACAATCCAGTACTCAGAACAATGGGAAAGTCCAAGGAACTCAGTGAAGATCTAAGAAGCAGAACTGTAAAAAAATCATCAGTTCAAACAACTGTACACAAGTTTTTGGATGTGTCACCGCTTTGCCAAGGACTGTAAAAAGACCCAAACTGTCATGCTTAGATGAGACAAAATTGATTAGGATGTTCAGGAACAATCCAGGAAGCACCAAAGCTCAAGTCTGCCATGAATGTGAAACTGCTGGAACACCAGCATCACTGTCCACAACAAAGCAAGTTTTAAATCACTGTGGACTGAGAGGATGATGACCAAGAAAGAACCCCCTGCTCCAAATCACCACCATCAAGCTCGACCAAAATTTGCAGCTGCCCACATGGACAAACCAAATGCCTTCTAGTGAAAGGTTTTATCCTCAGATACAACTGTTTGGGATGTCCTGAGGAAGAAAGTCATCACTGGTGTACTAAGTAACAGATGTCGAATAGGTAGACCAAGGAAAACAGCAGCAGTTGATGACAAACACTGTAAGTGCTCTACAGAAAGACCGTAAAACAACTGTTAGTGATATCAGCAACAACCTCCAGAGAGCAGGAGTGAAGGTTTGACTGTGTGAATATTAAATGCTTATTGAGCAGATATTTTTCTATGTATGTGCAGGTTCATTTGAATTCTATGCTTTGCATTGTAAACAGTGAATGTGCATAAAAATAAATATGTGCAAAGTCCAAATCCAACTGTAGCTAACCAGTATGAACTGTTATAAGAAGTCCACAGGTTATCTGGACAAGCAATGCCAGTGAGATGTAGGAAAGATCAGTGTAGAGCATATGCAGAGCTTGTCTAAGTGATTGTGCATGTACATTTGACCTTTATATACCGCAGTGAGTTTACATCCAAACAAAAAGGCTTTCCTAGAATAAAACCGCAGCTTTGCTTGTTACTTTGCATGGTATGGAAATGTATGAACATTTGCAAAATAAGAAATAGTGCTCTTAGAGGTGCTTGAAATACTAGTAAAAAAAACATTGTCGCCTGTGATACCCAAAAAAAAGAAAAAAAGTTTCTTTTATTATTATGCTATGTGTGCACTATCATCCTAGCTGATCAGACCACATTTTCAATTCTATCACAGTGTGAATGCCTCTTATTGGAGCAGCCTCACCCAGAGACCCATCATCAGCACACCGGGGATTATTCTAACAATAAAAATCATTATAGCTGTGTCTTGCTGAGGATGAGCCTTCATCCCCAAGGAACATTGAGGGTGAGTCCTAGGACTGCAACTTTGGATACCAAGACAGTTTTTAGACTAAAGCTTAACTGTACTAGACTGTACCAATATTTCAGACAAACCAATAAGAACACACAAACCAAATTGCTGGCCCACTGACTGACCGTGCTGTGATCAGATGAGGAGGCTACAGAGGGCGTGGGGGAGTGACGGTGATTGCTATTTGTGGCGATGGTGCTGGCAGACGAGGTGTAGTTGTTGACTGTGTTGCGTTGCGGGGTGTCGCTGTAATCTGCTGGAGGGAGAATCATGGTCGCCTCGTCTGTTTCTGTGTCTTGGTGGTGGAGGTTAACAACACTTCTGCTGCGGTACGGGGCAGCAGTCTCACTGCAGAGGTAGAGGAGGACGGTATAGGAGATAGTAGGTGGGGGGTAAAAAGACAGTAGTTAAAAGAAGAGAAACCAACAAAAGAAGTGAAGTGGCCACATAACCAAACTCATTAGAAGACTGCAGTTCTATTTTTGAGGGCTGCATCTTGGGTTAGGGTTACTGGCTTATAGAGTGACATTAAACTTAGGGTTAAGAGATACAGGCTGAATGCAGCCAATGGAAAGTCCTCATATATTCAGATTATATATATATATATATATATTTTCATTCCCCAGGCGCCGGTTATAGTTTAAATTTTCACTTTCCGGGAGTGATGGTAGTAGTTGGCTGGCAGTCTCTCTGTGGGAGGTGCAGCACATTAAGATCTAATAAATTAATCCGACAGGGATTAGTCTCTTTGAAGAAAAAGCCTGGAGTAGACTGACCCTTTTCTATCTCTTTCATCAGCAGCAAAATCTATTCATCAGCAAACAGCATCCTGTTTCCTGAGATTTTGCTGGGCATGTGCAAAAAGTCTAATTTTTGATTCATTTAATTAAAAAAAAAAAGATTTTAGGGCTTCACAGGATTCATCTGATCACAGATTACTTAAATTTTATCACAAGCATTGTTTTAAAAAAAAGCATTACAAAAAATGCAGACTAACGACAGAATGCTTAACAACAATGGGAACAGAAGGTTAAAGAATGGGAGCACTTTAGTTTTACAGACAGCTTTACACCTCATCCACTCACACACACCAACACATGCACCCATTCCATCACTTCCAACACTGACAGGGGGGCGGGGGTGTTTTCTTCCTACACTCCTATTTCCAATACCCTGCCCAGGGCGGGAGTTGAATGGTGGCCTGGGGGAAGGCTGGTTACATCCCGGGGTTGCTGCTGACCCTGGGAGGAATCCATGCACCCCTAATTCAGAGGATGGGCTGATGTGAATGGGTGTGTGTCTTTGTGCCTTTATCTATGTGTATGTACAGTGGTGTGAAAAAGTGTTTGCCCCCTTCCTCATTTCCTGTTTTTTTGCATGTTTGTCACACTTAAGTGTTTCGGAACATCAAACCAATTTAAACAATAGTCAAGGACAACACAAGTAAACACAAAATGCAATTTGTTAATGAAGG
>JAMQGT020009200.1:0-19145 GCA_024447675.2 Pterophyllum scalare | reverse complement strand
GTGTTCTTTAAGATATACCAAGGAAGCCATAGAGAACATTATGCTATCTGTAACCTTGTTCAGCATGACCGTTTATCCATGCTGCATCATGGATAACCATGCATCCCTCCATAGATCATGGACTTCTACAGACCTCTCATGCTAGGCATTGGCACCCTGACTGCCATTAGTCAGGGTGCCATTGCCACTGTCAGACCCTACGGTGGTGCAGTGGTTTCTGGGTTGAGTTCTAATATGTTTAGATCTATCCAACGTTGCCACTTCATACTGTCAAGGAGCTCAGTGATGCCGTGGTCCAGATCTGGGAGGAGGTTGCCCAGTACACAATCCATCGTCTCGTTAGTTAGTTGCATAGTTACATTGTCAGCCATACATACAAACACGTGGGGACCATACAAACGAGTACCATTTTGCTGCAATGAAATTTTGGCAAAATGGACTAGCCTGCTGCATAATTTTTTCACTTTGATTTTCAAGGTGTGTTTGAATTCAGCCTTCTTTAGGTTGATCATTTTCATTTTGATCAAACAATGTGGCATCATTTCGTTCCTATCCAATTACCCAGTCCATTTCTGTATAGATAGCAGGATGATTTTTTTCTCATTGAGATCTGTTTTCAAAGTGTTCCTTTCATTTTAATTTTTTGAGTGGTGTATTTCATATGAATTTCTTACATTTAATTTAGTATAAATTTTAGATATATTTGTAGGCATTAACAACTTTCCATCTAGAGGGACTTGATTATTTTAAATTAGCAGTGATCCAGATGACAAACGCTAAAATTCAGCACGTTCTTTTTCAAGTGTGTAGTGTTGTTTCCACATCCAGATTTAAAAGCCCATTAAAAACATTTTAGTTATAGGATTGATTTCTGCACTCAGAAAACTGGACCATACTTGAAGCATGTGAGTGCACAGTTACACTGTTCTCTATTTTTAAATCTGTACTTAGATTTAATATCATCTTATTGGAATTTGCACAAGCTTTTCCCAAGGCACACACCTTAAACACACATCCATCTACAAGGGCCAGACCAAGGAAAAGTATTTATATGGCAGCAAAATGTGTTTCTTGTCTTTATTAGTGGCTTTGGCACCCAATCTGGGAACCTTGTGACAGTGATGGAGCAGTCCATCTCAGCCAGAATGTAGAGAAGGGTGAGTATGGGGTGAGGAGGAATGGAGGCAGACTGACCCACATCCTGACCAAAGAGATTCGTTTCATTATCAAACTTCAGAGAAAAAGAGCGAAAGAACCAGAAGGGGACAGAGCAGGGTGGAGGTACAGGTACAGATTAATTTTGTTGCAGCACCCCACAGTAGAAACCTGTCCCTATGGTGACAGATCGCCACACCAACTGCCTCTGATGTTTGAAGCTGCACAGGCCTCTGTAGCTGGTTGTCAGTAATATATCCCAATGCACTGTGATTACACATGCACACAATTACACTTCTCTTTGCTTTCAAATTTACTTCAGAGTCCACACACACAAACACAACCTTATACTGCACAAGCACACTTTTTCATTGTTAAAATGAAACAACATGCTTATGTAACCCTTTACTCTAGGCTAGGCCTAAGTAGAAAGAGTTGTAGACCAGCGTCTAGGTTCGGAAGCGGTATTGTGAGGTAAGAGTAATGAAATAGCTGGAGCCACGAAATGAGCTAGAACAATTAGTATTTTAAAAAGGGAAAAAATTAAATGAAAGTGAATTTCAACTTAACCAGCTGGCATTCCAAAGTTCACATTCAGTTTGTTTACATTCATTTCAATACCAACGGTCCTTTATGTTTGAGTCTGTCCTTTTTAGGACTGCAACTATCAATTATTTTAGTAATCAAGTATTCTATTGATTAGTCCATCGATTAATTGAGTAATCGGATAAGAAATACTTGTCTCTTTTTATTGATTTATCAACCATAAAATTATGATTAATTAATTTTTACCAAATAAATTATTAACATTACTTCATCAAATAAAATAAAATTCACCTGTGGGTTACCTGGCAGGTAATAAAATGAAATTATCAAGTTAAGTTAATTATTGAAGCAGTAGACAACCTTGCATTGCACCCAACATTTGCTGGTAAGGTAAACAGTATTGTTAGCACCATTTTTAGCACCATTTAGAATAATCAGAAACAATACAAAAACAACAATATGTGCTGCATCATATCGTTTTGAGCCTAAACAGCACTCAAAATGAGTTTAAAATAGATTAAAATAATATTTTAGATGCGCACAAGATTAGCATGCTAATAGGTTAGCAAATAATTAGCATTTGGCACTCACCCATTAAACATTAGTTATTAATTTAGGATAAAACAACTCACCAAGATGGTGTCTTAGCAGAACACAGTAAGGAAATCATCATGAAGCCTCTCTGCTTTGTGCTCAGAGACTTGAAAATTACTATGAAGCTCTGTCAGCAAAGAGTGGGGGAAACTTTTCTTCTCTGATAAATTGGACAACAGCAATATATACATATATGTCTATAAATGAGACATCATTAGCAATGAAAGTGACTGTCAGAACTGGACATGTCCTCTTTTTCAAAATAAGTGTTTCTCAAAATAAAATGTGTACATAAATGAGAGAAACAGAGCTGTTTTCTCTACTGGGTTCAATTTACATGGTATAATGTATAGGAGATGTTGAATGTTGTATAACTGCAGAAGAGTAGTCTCAGTTGTGAGCTGCTCAGGTCCAGTTCTGTAATAGAGATGTGCACCAGATAGACTGGGTCGTGTGCACCAATGATTATGATGGAAATGATCCCACACACCAGTGGGAGGAATTGCAGCATGCTGAATGAGCCACATATTTTTGCCAGACCGTGAAGGTGAGGCTGCTCAATATCTACTAATGATTGGCTGGCTTATACGTGACATGCAAAGGTGTTTACAGATCATTATAAATATAAGACTTTTCGTCAAAATGAGAATAAATTCAAGATTTTTGTATTTCTTTTAAGAACTATGCATAACCAGACACCTGAGAGATCTGTTGCAACTTTGTGTCACCTGTACAGTAGGTCTCTGAGGTCCTCAGACCAGGATTTGTTGGTTGTGCTCCCTCCCATTAAGTAATTCATTCTGATTAGGGCTAAACTGCAGAAAACAAAAAAGAACTGCTTTTGGTTTGGGTAGCAGACTTTTATTTATTTTTACCTCTATTTGATCGTTATGCAGTCCCTCTATTTGCCTTGCCCTTCTCATATTGTGATGTCTGATCTAGAAAAGTAAAGAATTCACCAAAATACCTTAGAGCAATACACACTGGAGATGATTTTAGGAAAATAGGTAACCCCTCCGTGAATCACCACCTTATCATGGTGGAGGGGTTTGTGTGTCCCAGTGATCCCAGGAGCTATGTTGTCCTGGGGCTTGTCCCCCTGGTAGGGTCTCCCATGGCAAATTGGTCCTGGCTGAGGGCCAGACAAAAAGCAATTCCAAAGACCCCTATGGAAGAGTCACCCAGGGAACTATTTACCCTGCCCGGGATAGGGTTACCAGGGCCCCACCCTGGAGCCAGGCCTGGGAGCTTGAGGGAGAGCGTCTGTTGGCCAGGCATTAGCCCATGGTGCCCAGCAAGCCGCAGCCTGAGGGGGTTGCCGGTGCTGTGCCAAAAAGTGATCGTCCGCCATAAAGTGATTCCGATGTTTCTATGTGATTTTATGTGTAATGTCTTTGCTTATATTGGTAAATAGAGTGCAGTCAGCATGATTTATGAAGGGCTTATATGTCAAATGAAGAAATAACCTGTTTTGCAGGAATCTTTAGGAGGCTGTGTTATTGTACCTACATTATAATCAATCCAGTGTTTTTTGGCTGCTTAAAGTATCTTTAGAGAACTCGGATGTTATATTTGTTGTGATTTCTGCAGCCTACTTAGCCAAATTTCTGTTTAAATTACATTTTTAATGTCAATGACAGTTTTTACCTTGATAAAAAATGAATATATAAAAGTTAGTTTGCCAAAAACTGATTGCAGCTTCTACCTTGTGATAGAAATGCTGTTTCTCGCTCAAAAGGACTTGATATCATTCATGACAGATATCACAGATTGGTCAACAAGTCATTTACAGCCGTTTAAATACAGACAATCACTTTTTTGGCACAACACCAGTAGCTGTTTAATGTAACTAATAAAGTAACTTGTAATCTAACGTAGTTACTTCTAAAATTAATTAATCAGTAAAGTTACTTTCAAAAGAAGTAATGAGTAATCAGACTACTTTTTCAAGGTAACTATGCCATCACTGACCATTACAGTACCCCCCCCCCCCAACATCCTGCTCCCGACGGCCATAAACAAAAAACAAAACACCACCAGCCCCAGGAGGGGGGGGCAGGAAGGACGGACTGGGTCAAACACAAAACAGCAGTTCTGGGCTGGCTAGGCAGCCAACAGCGGAGATGGAAACAGTCCAACAGGCCCGCTGCCCGGCTGGCGGAACTGACAAGACAGTTTAGGTGGTCGGCCGTGGGGCCAGCAGCAACAACAATGTCTTTCTGGGGGTTGGCTGTGTGGCCATGGCACATGACTCAGTTTAGGGGCCACGTGGCCAGCGGTAAAGACAGAGGAGGTATGGTTGTTGGCACCAGTAGCAAAGACCAACAGGTGGTATGGAAGGTAGCCGACGTCAACGAAGGCAACTGGACACTTCAGGGCCCCTGGGGTGGACAGGATTCGCCCCGAGTTCCTGAAGGCTCTGGATGTGGGTTGGAGGGTAGCGGCTGCCATTTTGTGGTATCTGGGGGGGTCTGCCCTGGTTGGTGGTGGAGGGGTGCTTGGGTGGGTGTTCTCTTGTGATCTTGGGGTGGTGTGAGGCCTGGGGTGCTTGCAGTCGGGGGTGCTGGCTCTGAGCCACGTTGCTGGCCTCTTCTGTGGCTGTCTGGGTGCGGGGTCTGGGGCCCTGACGGTGGGTTGGCACACATCATGACATCCAGTATGTGCTTCGGGCAGTCACAGCGATCAGGAGAGGGAGCGGCTGTCTCCAGTTGTGGAACAGCATGGGAGGGCGGTGGGTGCTGGCCTTGGACGTGGCAGTGTTCTGGGGTGTTGTCTCCATAGGCCCTGGGCCAACTCTCCTCGGGCCTGCTCTCCCCAGGTGTGGGGAAGTGGGTTACTTACTGAGCCAGTTAGTTAGCTGGCTCTCTCCTTCCAGGGGTAGTCTTCTACCTCGCAGTCATATGCCTCCTATATACAAACAAATAGATGTTTATATCTGACAGAAGAAAAAATGAATTTATGGTGGATTTTAATTTTCAGCGCACAGACAGCTATAGTAATCACATTATCCATCAACATAAAGGCAGTGTTTAAAAAACGTTTTTTTTTAAAAATATGTATAAGCAGACTGTTTTTTGTTGTTGTTTTGTTTTTGTTTTGTTTTTTTAGATGCCCAAATACCTCAAACTTCTTTCCCACAAGCGCCAGAATAATGAGATTTTATACAGTTTAGTAGTGTTTTGTTGTTAAGTCCAGTGGGGGGACTCGATCAGTGTCTTGATCCATTCTCTCTTCCATTACTCTGATCTGTCCTAGTAACTCAGCCAGCAGCGAGGGCACAGAGAGCTGCAGATGTGTAGAAGTGACAAAAGCAGAAGGGTGCTGCATACATCACTGTCATGGAATTGTATGCAGGCACCCAAAAAAAATCTTCATGAATACGCATTCTCATACTCAGCAAAGCAGGTGAAAGCCAGCATGTAACTGTTTGTAATTATCAACAGTAGGAAATATTTCCAAAAGTGTCAGAGAAAGACACGGCCACTTCTCTGTGAACAGTATGAAAAGTTGAAAAGCTGCAGCTTTTTAGCATTAACTGAAACCTGTGAGTAGCACATAGGCACATCCCTTTTAAAAAAAATGGGCAGGTCATGTCTAATTTCCAAAATACTGCTATACATCAGCTGTTTTTAAAAATGCAGCTTAAAATATGTTTAATACATAAAAATAAAAGATTTGACATACCTGAAAAGGACCATGGACAAAAACAATCATACAATATGATTCCTCAGGGAATCATGATGAATCAACAGCATGGATTATTTAAAGTATCTTAAATAATAAATGAAGAGTTGAGCTTAAACCAAGGTCTTTCATCTCTCTACCAATTCATGAGGTGCAAGCTCACTTTCCCATGAGACGCGAGAGGTTTTTACACCTCCCTGAAGAGCTCAGTGGGATCTTTTCCCTCATCGTCCATTGTGGTGAGGAACTAAGGCAGACAGAGTGAGATGTTGGCTAAAATGTGACACTGTACTCCACAGCAGCATCCCTCCTTTGACCAATTCATGCATAAACCGATCAAATTTATTCTAAAGCTGACAACACTATTCTGCACAGGAGTGGAGAAATGCACCATTATGCACAGCAGTTCCATTGGGTTTTTGTTTTTTTCTTATTTTTAAATCTCTTCTTCAGTCGAGACAACAGAGAAAACGATTGCCCTGAGCATTGTGCTTTTGTTTTGGCTTTTTTTTTTTCCAGAAGGAGGAGATTGATTCTTCCTCCAAAATCCTAATGTCTACTTCTTTACTATGTATAAATGTGCTCATATATTTGTGGTTTTGTTTATATGTGTCTGTCAGTTTTGTTTTAGTACTTTTCATATGCTAGACCACCAAGTTCATCTTGCCCTACAATGTACTATATATAAAATAAATTAATTAAAGCCTTTGAATTCTTATTTCAAGTTTTATTTAGAGGATTTCACTACAGCCAGCACACAGCGCTCGTCTCTATTTATTTGCAATCACTGTCAGCTCTGCTATTGATTAGGCCGTTATTGTTTGACTCTGAATACCCATTGCAGCAGACATCATTTTAAGAACGGTGTTCTTGCAAGTTTGAAGACACTTTATCCTCTTACTGCAATCTTTGCCAGAGCTAACAGAGATGACACTTGATAGCAAATCAGGGATCAAATAGACCAACAGTATCATGGCATATTAGGTTATGCAGAGGAGAGGAAAGGCACGATACAGAATAATACAAGATCTCAAATTATTCCTTAGCACCATACTTAAAGAATGGTGACCAAGTGCCTCAGTATGGTTCATTGTTCCTCAACGTACATTATGTTTAACTGGCTCTAGTTTTCTAAAGTCGACACAGCAGGACAAACAGTTTTATAAAGTGTTACTTTTCAGTTTCACATGTGTGCTCAAAAAGTAATGTGGAAATGTCCGCATCCATCGCTGCTGAGATCTAAATGTGATTACCAAACACAAGAGCAATTAGAAGTTTCTGAGATAGTTAAATAAATAACCTTCACTGTTTATTGTTAATTCAGATATATCCATTTGAGACTTTCACTTAGCATCAGTAATGTTCCCCATAAGCTTTGGGTTACAGTCACCCAAAGGTTTCCCCCACTGTTCCACTAAGAATATTCTTATTTTCTTTCTGTAAAATAAAATATGCAGTAAAAAAAAAACCTGTTTTATCTACCCGAGACCTGGGCGTTTTAGAGCTCAATGCAGTATATTAGCTGTTTGTAGTACTGCACAGAGACCTCAGCTGTTAAGCTGGGAATTTGATGGAGCCACGCACATAGTTTGGGGTCTTCAATCTTACTGCTCTGTGCTGGACTCCTGCCTCTGTTGAACTGGTGCTTAGAGCTAGGTTGTTAGTGCTACCTTGATCAGAGCCTGTTTGCTGTCCTTCAGACTTACCATTTCTGTCTCCTTGTACGACCTCTTATCACAGCTGATCAGCTACATGCCCTACCCATTGGTAATATCTCCCACAGAAGGGCATGGCCCTCCACATTATTGCTAGTCCTCTCATCATCATCTTGAACTTACTGAGGCCCACTTGTACCAGTTATTCTCCAGGGGCCATCTTCCTGATCTATTTATGAATGATCCTTGATTTATATATTTATATGTTATATGAATTGTGACTCTGTTACTGACATCCTTATTTTGGTTCATCATAGTTTATCAGGGTGTTGGATTTGGGTGGAACCCTGGACATGGGTGGAAACCTCCGTGCATTGTGAGGCATCTGGTGATACCCTCATAATTGGTGGGGCATGCATGTTGATGGTTGATGATGAGGAGCTGGCTTCTCAGCAGCTGGTTTACCCTCTGGAGCTATTTGGTCATGGCTGAATCTCTTCCATCCTCAACATGTTTCCCTCTGTGGGAAACCTGGGTAGTTGTGGCCTTCAGTTCCGATCACCTTTCCTCCTTTTGCCACAATGCAGACACACTCACTCAGTCCAAATGGCTTCAGAAGTCCTCACTGTAGAACTTGAAGTTGATATCTTGCTCACTCTTGGTGTAAAGCTTAATTAATTCTGCTCTTGAATCTATCTCATTTCTCTTTGTGCTGCCAGTGCTGGCTGAGGGAGCTCAGGCCTATCCAAAGCAGCAGCAGGAAGAATGCATTGCCATGGCAGTGGGGGAAATAATTATTTGATCCCCTACTGAATTTGTAAGTTTGTTAACTTTTTAACATTTTATGGTACTTTCATTTTAATGGAGAGAGACAGAATATCAACTAAAATTCCAGAAAAAAATACATCACATAAAAGTTATAAAATGATTTGCATGTCATCATGTGAAATAAGTATTGCAACCCCTAGCAAAACATGACTTGGCAGAGAAGCCCTCGTTGGCAAGCACAGTGGTAAAACATTTTTTGTAGTTGGTCACCAGGTTTGCACATATCTCAGGAGGGATTTTGGCCCACTCCTCTTTACAGAAACTCACTAAATCCACTTGGCAACTCAGAGCTTCAGCTCCTCTAAAGATTTTCTTTAGGACTGAGGTCTGGAGACTGGTTAGGCCACCCCATGACCTCAATGTGCTTCTTCTTCAGTCACTCCTTTGTTGCCTTGACAGTATGTTTTGGGTGATTATCATGCAAGAAGACCCATCCATGACCCATCTTCAGTGTTCTGGGTGAGAGGAGGAAGTCCTTGTCCAAAATTTCATTGGTACATGGCCCTGTCCAAGGCCCCTCAAAGCACTGAATTTGTTCTGTACCCTTAGCTGAAAAACAGCCCAAAGCATAATGTTTCTCCCTCCATGTTTGACTGTGGGGATGGTGTTCTTTGGGTCACGTTCAGCATTTCTCTTCCTCCAAAACATGGCAGTTGATGCTAAAGAGATAGATTTTGGCTTAATCTCACCACAACACTTTTTCCCCAGCCTTCTCTGAATCATTTAGATGTTCACTGGCAAACTTAATACAGGCCTGTACTTGTGCCTTCTTGAGCAGGGGGACCTTGTGGACACTCACAATTTCAATCCATTGGAGCACAGTGTGTTGCTAGTGGTGTTCTTAGTGGCTGTGGTCCCAGCTGCCTTCAGATCATTAACAAGCTCCTCCCGTGTAGTTTTGGGCTGATCCACCACCTTTATTATGATCATCTTCACCCCATTAGGCATGCATGGAGCTCCAGATTGAGGGCGACTCATTTTATATTTCTTTCATTTCAGAATAATCGCACCAACGGTTGTTGCCATCTCACCAAGCTTCTTGCTGATGGTCTTGTAGCCCATTCCAGCCTTATGTAGGTCCACAATCTTGTCTCTGGTATCCATTGACACCTCACTGGTCATGCACATGGTGGTGGAGAGGCCACCCCAGAAGAAACTGATTCTGTGGATTGGTGTGCTTTATCCACATAATGAATTGAGTTCAGTAGTATCATTCGTGGATAAATGGAAATATGGATGGATGGACAACTAGATATCTGTGTTTCACATGGGCACACAAAGCCAGTCTATGGGAGCCAAAATTGTGGCTGGGTTGCAGGGTATCAAATACTTATTTCACTGAATGACATGCGATTCAATTTATCATTTTTATGTAATGTGTTTTTTCTGGATTTTTTTTTCTATTTTGATTAGTATATATTTATTGTTAATTTAGTGACTTATGTATAGTATATATTTTGTATATCCTGTCCAGCACTTTGGTCAACTGAGGTTGTTTTAATGTGCTATAGAAATAAACTTTGACTTGACTTGGTATTCTGAGTCTGTCCATTAAAACAAAACTACCATAAAATTAGACTGTTTATTTTTTTGTAAATGAACAAACTTACTAACTCAACAGATAATTATTTCCCCCACTGTATATTCTATACTTGATGGTGACTTGTGTGATGATCTTGGAGTTAGCTCTCAGTATGACCAGCAAATCCAGGCAAATCTCAGGTTGGTCTGCCTGGTCTTAAAGTTTTAGTGTACTGCTCTATCAACCAGTAGTTGGTGCTTTGGCCCTCTTCCAGTATCTTCTCTTCTGAGCTTTACTCAAGTGCCCCCTCAGCCTGGCTGCTGTAATGCCTGAGATGAGCTTCTATGCTGCAAAGAAACAGGGTTTTTTTTGTTTGTTTTTGGGGGGGTTTTTGCTGGAAGTTTAAAGATATTATACTATTTAGTATACTACTTTTGAAATGGTCTGGGAGGTTACAAAGGAATCCGGACCAACTAAAGCCTTCTTGTACATTGGTCAATGATTATGTTTATGTTCCATCATTACCACAATACTGAACAACAATGGGTAGAAAAAGGAGTAGGAAAATATTCTCACTACTGCTGCCCTTTAGCTACAGTTTGCTGAACATCACATGGACACGCCAGAAGGCTGTTCAAACAATGTTTTTGGAGCCACAAGTAAAACTTTTTAGTTTAAATGAGCAGTATTCTGTTTGGAGAAAAGAAAACACTGCATTGCAGTATAAGTAGCATATCCCATCTGTGAAGCAGAGGTGGTAGTGTCATAGCTTGGGCCTTTTTTGCTGTATCTGCATCAGAGTGGCTTGTTATTACTAATGAAATAATACATTCTTAATTTTACCAGCAACTTGCAAAGGAAAATGTCTGAATCTCAAGATAAAGCAGGTTCTGCAGCAATGGCAACAACCATCAGCACACAGTCATTCTACCAAAGGGTGGCCAAAGAAGAATAAGATCAATATTTTGTAGTAGTCTAGCCAAACTGACTTGAATCTAATAAAAATTTTCTGAAAGGACCCAAAATGAGCAGGTCATGTTAGAAGAACCTGAAGTGAACAGGTAGCATCCCAGAGTTAAAGCTCTGCTTAAGCATAGACATAGGCTAATACTCCTCCAAGTCAGCAAGTTGGTGTACAGTTATTTACAGTTATGGCTGCAAAGTGGGGAGCACCGGAAGCTAAGGCTCACATATTATTACCCCTCACAGATATGTAATAGTGGATCATTGTTATCATTAAATAAGTGACCATTTGACTCATATATTTAATTACAGTAGGTTCTCGCTCTTTAAAGTCTTTTGTATGACGATTTGATGATGTGTTTGGTCCCATTTATGCAGAAATGTTGAAAATTCTAAAGCGCTGAGTTACTCTACACTCACTATACACTGTCTTAAAATTTGCTAGTCAAAAGCAACTGCAAAAATGGCAACATAAGTGAACTGAACTCAACGAAAAGATCAAGCATTGTTTGTTAGCCGGCAGAAGGGTATTCTAGAAGGATTGCTTCAAAGATCCTCAAAAATCTCCAGAAACAAGCTCATAGACCTTTGGAAATAAGGTATGAGTATGAGCACAGAGGGAGACTGAACCAGTCAAAACCATTCAAAGGCACAAAGAATAAGAAAATACAGGATTATATTTGCAAAAGAACATGCACAAAGAAGAAAACAAACAGCTGCTTCTGAGACACTTTTTCACAAAGATTCCACATTGATCCGATGGTGGAAAATTTGTGCAGAGGAAGACGGAAGGCGAATTCCCAGAATGCAATAAGGTACTAAGCATGCAGGTGGGATCGTCAAAATCTGGGGCTGTTTTTCTTACAGCAATGCAAGTGAACATACACTTTCGAATGAATAAATATTATTGAAGGACCCTCCCAGAGCCCAAGGAGGAAAAAAATAACCAGTTGATGTTCTTAGTAGAGCCTAAGAATAAAAATGTAGAGCTGGAAATGAGCATAATGCATTTTTATGCAACAAAATTAATGTGTTTTTAAATGTGGCTTAAGTGCCTTAAAAGCTCCTCTGCAAAATGTTTATGTTCAAATAATACTCATACATTTAACTCATTGGACCAATTAAAAAAAATTTGTGGTTTGAGTGCTCATATCATGTGTCTTGTTTTAATTAACGGTTCGCATTTTTTTTGTTTGCTATAATGCTGCATCTGCAGACACACAAACACAGAGGCTTATGAACACATCTACCCTCTATTGTCCCCCCTCTGAGGACAAAGCTATTACAATATATCCGACTATGAAAGGTTCCAGTCTTTCCACTGAAAGCTCGGTATAACCTGCCCAGGCCATAATAAATTCCACCTGCCCTCTCCACAACAATTCCCTTTAATAGCCTTTCCCTAATCTGGACTGCAGCTCAAGCCTACAGTCCAACCACACTTATATACACAGATATACTCCCAATAGAAACTAAAACACACTGCATCCAAACATAAGCACAAAGGAGGAGAAAGGAGCAAAACTTTAAAGTGAGGGACATATACTGGTTTAAAGAGAGACAGAAGCTATCAGGGGAAATTTATTTAGGCTTGCGGCTGACACTGAGGCTGGTAAACAGGTTTTATTGGTGTTCGGTGCAAGGTGAATGTTAAGCCCTCTACAAAATGAAGTAGAAAGTTTTTCACTGGGTAATGGCTCTGGCAACCGAATGGCTATTTCAGTATGCAGAAGATAAAATTAGGCAGTTGTATGCAAAAGCAACAATATCTGGATACTTTTTAAAGTTTTGCCAAGATTAAAGAGCAGGCGTGCAGAGAGAAACAGGCTGTCAAACACTGCAAAATATGAAATTACAAGGAAATACTATTTCATCATTTGTTATAAATGTATTGTTTCATGTAATTTTATGGGTAGAAAATGAAGGCAAAGTTTATTGCTCCACATTAGGACTAAAGCACTCATAAATATGAGTACAGACACTGTGAGGGAGATGTCAACGGCCGGAGTCTTGTTCCCCATTAAAACAACTCAAACAAACAACGCAGTAAATATAACCTATAAAACTACGGTAAAGCGGGAGGATGAAAAATGCACCTACTATAAAACTCTGTGTTCTGCAGTGTAGGAAAAAAAGCGATAAAAGAGCGATTTAACACAGGTGCAACACACTTTCACAAAGTCAAACATCTGTAAAGCCTGAATATGACTCGCAATGCAAAAACCTTCATAGTCTGAATATGAGAGGCAGCCGCGCACGGTCTGGCTTTCTTTCTTTAGCCTTCTTGTCTTTCTGCGGCCTTGTTGTCAAACATATCCCTAAAGGTTTTTTGTTCGTGAAGAGCAGGAGCAGAATGGAGTCAGCTGTACATCTTATGTAAATTTGTACCATCTATTGTCGGTCCTCGCTCTAAGATACACACTGTGAACACTCCCCAAGGCTTTATATCACTTCCCCTGGTCTTGTCATTATTGTCATCTTACTGCATTTATTTTTCCATCATCCCTCAGTGTTTCAATTTCTGTAACTTCCCCTTTATTTACTTTTATAGTCTCCCTCTGTGTGCTTTTTCCATTTGTGGCTTACTCCATCACTAATGCTTCCTCCTATCTCTAGTTCCCTGCTGCCTTTAAAACACACACAGAAAAGTAAACACATAAACCGGGACAGTGACACTTCATCTCTTATTTTCATAAACGCACACACATCATCTGTGCCCTTCTCACTTCATGTGCTCTTTCTACTTTCTGTGTCTGTACACCACAAGTATACACAATGATCCCTCCGCCTTCTATTTAATCTGAGTCAGTCTCCATCGGGCTGACCTGTCCGCTGCAGCCAAGGTCGCCTTGGTGACATGATGGAGAGCCCCGCCAAAAACATTTAGCCAGCTTCATTACTACCCTTCCCGGGCCTGTGTGTGTGTGTGTGTCTCGGTGCGTGTCTGTGTGTAAGTGTATATGTGTGCGAGGCTGCACTGTGAAGTGATTAACAGAAGCAGGGCTATCAGAGCAGGACAAAATACAGAATAGAGGAGCACAGGAGGGAAGAAAGAAGGGAGGAAGAAAAAGAGAGCAGAGAAAAGAGATGCTAGACCCATCCGTACCGTGTGTGTGTGTGTGTGTGTGTGTGTGTGTGTGTGTGTGTGTGTGTTGGGGGGGGCATAAAGTCAAGATGTCATCAATGTTTTTTTTTTGCCTTCCATAATAGTGCCGGTGCAGGGATGAGATCAATCTGTCTGTTAGCATGTTGTTCCAGAGTAAGCCCCTCCCACAAAACAAGTGCAGGTATAAACATAAATCACTGCTGCTGTGGCGTCACATTCAGTTCAAACCTCTGTTGCCAAGGGCTAGATTTTCTAAAGCTTGATAACAGAGCCTAGATTAGGCTGTGGAGTACAGGTATGGTTCACTCCCAGACTACTAAATTCTAATGCATTGAATGGTATAGAAAGACTTGCCTACCCCATTGTCAAACTATTTTAAGATTACTGCAACATCACACTTCCTCTCTAGATTTATCGTGACTAGGTCTTTTCAGCTGGCAAGAATAAATGATCACTGTGCTTGTTTAGCCTGAGCACTTGTTGGAAGCGAGCAGTAGTATTGATGTGTTGCCTTTTCTAAACTTACAGTATGTTGAAGAAAAAAAAATAGCGGAGAGATTAAAGGTTATAGGTTTTTGTTCAAATGCTGTAATCATGTACATTCACTTTGTGTTTTCTAAATACCGAAAAAAAAAGGTGCTTTTTCTGTCAGTCTACAGGAAGAAAACAAATGTCTGAAGATGGATCTGGATCATGTCAGGCCTGCTGCTGTTTATTTACCACAATAGAAATCTATTCTGCAGCTTTTCACGCTGAGGATGTTGAGGGAGACCATTATCCGCAGCATCCACAGTTTGAAGGAAAACTATTGGAGAGTCAAAATGAAAAGTCCCCCCGTAGCTGCTATAATAAAGAATGTTACAGCCAAGCACTGCATGACTCGGTGTTTATCGCCAAATGGGGGAAATCTTAAAGAGGAGAATTTGTCCAGTATTTACGTCATGGTGAGGACATCCAGAGACGAAAAACTGGATTCCTTGTAGAGGAAACAAAGGCCTAACATCTTTCCCTGTGAAAATTTTAAAAAACAAAAATGAGAAGTCTTTGCCATAGAGCAAGAGGAGATTTGATGGTGGGTAGCTGGAAGCCGTCAACCTCACCAAATCAAATGACAGACGATATCGTTGTCACCAAGTGCTGAGATGTATAGCATGCTAAAATCAGCAACATGACTTTGAAACGTCCTGTGGCATTAACACCAGGAGCTTCATGGCATGCATTTCCATGGCTGAACAGCTCCTGTAGATTTAATGTGTATTCCACACAAGGGTTACTTAAATATACAATTTTTTTTTTAAAGCTTCCACAGCCTGTATGGCCCAGGCTCACTCCCCGTGTCATGTCTGCCAATTGTCCAATATAGAACTGCCCCCAAAACCACAGGAATGGCATCACAACAGCACATCCCACGTTCCATTTGCATCTATCTTCAAAGTGTTTCTAAAGATCATGTTGCAGCCTTCTAGAGGATTTTATTTCTGTTCACCCATAAGCCTCAAGATGTCATGAGCCACAGTTTTTGCTTTAGCTTGGCGCGAAAGAAGCTGGAAATTTCCTCTGATGTTACTACCCAGTGGGAAAATCAGAAGACACATGATTACTGGAAGATTAAAAGAGCCTGAGTGACAGGGTGTGTAACAATGAAAATGTTTTAAGATCATTCAAATCTTCTCTCACGTTTAATCTTCTAGGGTCATTTTAGTTCAAAAGTATTTCTTTCTTCTTTTTCAGGTTTTTCCTATGCCAAGACATTTGTGTGGTGGTTGTGCTCCACTGTTGCTTCCCCCCTTCATTTTCTATCTGGCTTATGCACACATATGAAGCTCGATCTAATCCGACTGAGTGAAGGACTATTACCCTTAATGTTTTTTTGGTATCTAACCAAATACCCTGTGACCTTGCAAATGAATATTTTCAAAGGTAATTACCCTCAATCCCTCAAAGTGTGATTAATCATTACAAATGACCCAGGGGAAGCACTGAAATGAACCCAGTATTCATCACATATATAATGTATGCGATCATATTTTAGTCCCAAGCTGGGCTTATGTGTACATTAATCAAGACATCATTAATAATTTATCTCTGACTGAACAGATCACCTCAAGGTAAAGATGGAGATTCAACCCGCTGCCTGTAACATGTTCTGTGTCATTGAGAAGTCACATCAGAATCAGAATCAGAATAGCTTTATTGCCATTATCCGTAATATATAATGAAATTGCAGGTGCCTCTCCCTTTGTGAAAAAATAAAATAGTATAAAAGAATATAAAGAATAGAATAAAACACATTGTACACATCTATTAAATTATATTTAAACAGATAAGGACGAATACACTTATCAAGGTGTGTGTGTGTGTGTGTGTGTGTGTGTGTGTGTGTGTGTGTGTGTGTGTGTGTGTGTGTGTGTGTGTGTGTGTGTGTGTGTGGGTATTGCGCATGATGGAAACTTTGACAGAGTAATGTCCAGGTCAGCGGTTGTTAAAAGTTCCAATGGCCCAAGGGTAGAAATTGTTTCTTAGCCTGTATGTGCGGGCCTTCATTGACCTGTGATGGGTGCTGGGTGGGAGGGATCATTGAGGATGGTAGTGGACCTCCTTAGGCACCTCAAGCCAGCGATCTCCTCCAGGGAGGGCAGAGGGCATCCGACAATTTTCTGGACCGTATTTATGATCCTCTACAGGGTTTTCCTGGCCACAGCTGTGCTCCCAGCATACCAGGCAGAGATACAGTACGTGATCACAATCTCAGTGGTGGATCAGTAGGTCACCAGCAGCCTCTGATCCAGTTTGTTCTTCCTGAGGACCCTCAGGAAGTGGGGGGGGGGGTGCAAGTCCAGCAGTTCTTTAACGAGAAGGTCTGGGATGGCTGTATTGAAAGCTCAGTCTGACATGTGGTTGACGGCATCCTCAGTGGCGCAGTTTGCCCCATAGGCAAACTGATGGGGCTCAAATGCTGTAGGGAGGCAGTCCTTCATGTGGCGTGAGACTAGCCTCTCAAAGCACTTTATCACCATCACAACACGAATGAGATGGGGCTGAAGTTGTTCAGAATGCCGTTTGTGGGTGTTTTGGGGACTGGGATGATGGTGACTGCTGAGATGGACCTCAGTTTTCTGTTTGTTGTTTTTGTGGTTTGATTGAATTTCCTTCTGAGCTGCATGTAAGCTGGTATGAGGTGCAGAGCCAGATGGTCTGACTGTCCAATATGGAACTGTGGCACTGCTCTATAAGTATGTGGGATTTTGCAGTACACCTGATCCTGTGTGTTATTTTCTCTGGTGGAACATTTCACATATTGTGTGAAATGTGCCACTTCGGAGACTGGGAGAACAGTCTTCAAGCAGGCCTGGTTGAAGTCTCCTGCAATTATGTGCACTCCATCAGGACGAGCCTTCTGTTGTTTGGTTATCATGCTGTTTAGGTGGGTGAGGGCTAGGCTAACATTAGCATCAGGAGGGATGTCATTTTTTATGAACATGGACTTGCCTCTGCATAGGGGGTGATTTGATTCTGACTTGACTCTGTAGGCGTTTTTTATTTATTTAAATTAAGATGCGACTGTTATTAAGTTACCTGTTTCATGCATGCGATAAACAAATGCAGTGGGCATGCGAGCCACAGAAAAGAATGACTCATTTTAAAGGTACAGAGAGGATTATTTCACTGGATTGATGGAAAAATCTATGGAAAGACCCTTCTAATGCATCCATACAGTATATTAGAGATGTCCCAAATCAGAAATTTGTCATTTGGCAACAATTTGTTGAATGAAAATGTTACACATCTATTAAATTTGTATGTTGAATATATCTTTTTTTTTTTTTTTTTTTTTAGGGGGGTCTGTTTGTTTGTTTTGCTTTTTGAATGGTGCACAACACACCACACACCAGTGAAATCCCAATAAAGATCCAAAATTTAAATGTCAGCTATGGGGCCATGACCAAGTCAAGACAGAATCAAATCACACACACACACCCCCCGGGCAGAGGCAAGTCCATGTTCAACAAAAACGGTCAAAACTGGACAACCCCGCTCCACCACAGCTGTCACTCAGCAGCCACGTGGCAGACACCAAAGCCTTCTGTGAGCCTAAAAATATTATTTACAGAGCAGTCATTTTCAAAATGACCACAAGTATGCATAAAGAGGGCCCGAATGTTTTGACTGACACCGTACTAACTTCCTGAAAAAAACACTGACCTAGTTTTCTATACTAAAGTTGATGCTTTTTAAAGGGGAGCTCTTGGTGCCTAGGAGTTTTTGGAGCCAGTATCTATTTGTTGGCATTCAGTCCTTTCATGTTGGCTTCAGCTTCAACTGTAGCTGCCAGTTGGATGGGCGTCAGAGGGACCCACATTGTATCAAACAAAGGCTTTCCAATGTTTTCTGTTTGCCCTTCTTGGTATTTTGTTGTTGTCATTAGCAATATTCACATAGAAGTTATCCTTTAAACTCTCCCTTTGTCTCATTCTGTGGCTTCAGACTGAGGCTAATCACTTGCTTTGATTGGGACTAATGATGCTCTTCAGGGCTGCTTATAAAGGTTTGGTTGTGTGCATCTGTGTATATGAGTGGATGTGCTGCTGGCTCTTAATGACATGTGGTTTATCTGACCTCCAGGGAACCTTCTGGACAGAAATGCCACTTGACCAATTACACACACTTTGACCCTGTCTAAAGGTGCAGTGTCACCTGGTTCGATGCCTAACAACATAAGCCTCCCATAGAGATGAACTGTCTTTGCTGCTTTGTTTCTGTAATTTTGGCATTGTGCATTTTTGTGCATTGTTTTTTCCCTTCAATGACTTATTATGAGCGCATATGTAAATATATAGAACTTTTTGCAAAACCCAAAAAGCAATCAGAGTTAATGTACAGTATAATTATCAAGTATTAAATTAAAATATCCAGCACTGGAATTTGACTTTTTTTATGTTGTTGATTTAAATTTAATATTATTGCACCATCTCTTGCACAGTTTCTAATGTCAGGCAATCAGAGTAGGAATAAAGCTTAAGTTGGAAGATCTGACATACAGTGCCTTCCGAAGTATTCGGCCCCCTTGCAAACTTTTCAACCTTTTGCCACA
>JAMQGT020009196.1:0-46132 GCA_024447675.2 Pterophyllum scalare | reverse complement strand
AAGCCTTCAGCTGACTCAAAATGCTGCAGCTAGAGTACTGACAGGGACTAGAAAAAGAGAACATATTTCTCCCATATTGGCTTCTCTTCATTGGCTCCCTGTTAAATCCACAAAATCCTTCTTCTCACATACGAGGTCTTGAATAACCAGGCCACATCTTATCTCAAAGACCTCATGGTACTGTATCACCCCAACAGAGCACTTGGCTCTCAGACTGCTGGCTTACTTGTGGTTCCTAGAATACTTAAAAGTAGAATGGGAGGCAGAGCCTTCAGCTTTCAGGCCCCTCTTCTGTGGAACCAGCTCCCAGTTTGGATTAAGGAGACAGACACCCTCTCTATTTTTAAGATTAGGCTTAAAACTTTCCTTTATGATCAAACTTATAGTTAAAGCTGGATCGGGTGACCCTGACCCACCCTTAGTTATGCTGCAATGGGCCTAGGCTGCTGGAGGCTTCCCATGACGCACTGAGTGTTTCTTCTTCACTCACCTGTTTATACACTGCTTTGCATTTAATGAACCTGCATGTTGCATTTAATCATTAGTTATTATTAAACTCTGGCTCTCTTCCACAGTGTGCCTTTTGTCCTGTCTCTCTCCCCTCACCCCCCCCCCTCAACCAGCCTCATATGGTGAGAGCATGCAGGCAGTTCCTGGAGGATGAAGGAATTGATACCATTGACTTACCCCCACACTCACCTGACCTAAATCCAATAGAACACCTCTGGGACATTATGTTTCAGCCAATCCAACACCACTAGGTTGCACCTCGGAATGTCCAGGAACTCAGTGATGCTCTGGTCCAGACCTGGGAAGAGACCCCCCAGGACACCATCTGTTGTCTCATTAGGAGCCCCAGTTTTGTTGGACATGCATACAAGCACGTGGGGGCCATACAAACTACTGAGTACCATTTTGAGCTGCTGCAATGAAATTTCATCAAAATCCTTTTTCTCTTAATAACATGCAAATTAATTTAAAAGTTTTATGTAATGTGTTTTTTCTGGATTTTCGGGTGATATTTTGTCTCTCTCCATTAAAATAAAACCATAAAAATTAGAGACCTTTCATTTCTTTCTAAGGAAGAAACTTACAAATTCAGCAGGAGATCAAATAATTATTTCCCGCACTGTATTCACTTCTAATCCTGGTCATTCCCAGTGAAAATCCTAATACCTTCAACTCAGCTACCTCCAGCTCCGCCTACCTCAAAAAGTATCCTTTGGCAACGTAGATCGTGACACAAAGCACGTCAAAGAACGTCTTTAGTACACTTTGGAATTAATTCTACGAGACTCTGAAATGCTACTGAAGGGATAAGTCCCTGTTCTCTGAGACATTCCCTCATTTGGTGGCTTAAATCTCACTTGTCAATTCTGTCAAGCTCTGGTTACGGCAAAGGCATTATTATCCTCAAAGAGATCACTAAAATCAGGATAGACCTGTTCTGAAGCTGATCATTCAGAACAACTAGCCTGGTTTCTGGCGAGCCTCTGCATCAAAAAGTGGACCAAAAACATGCCATGAAGTAGCTCCCAAATGGCTTTTCACTGGGCTAAAATAGAAGGCTCTGAGTGATACTAATGGAAGAGCCATTTGGGAGCCCAGAGAGACGAATCTTTGAAAAGAGTTGGACCTCCCATCATTAATGCCAGCAAAATGTCTCCTACACAATAACAGATCTACTCACTGTCAGGATTAAGAGTTGTTGTTTCCTCTTTTAATTTGATACCTTTAAATGGACTTAAACCTGAAACTTGAGATTGGATCAAATCTTCATTAAGATTGAGATCAAAAGACAAGAAGCACAATGCATCATTAAAGAATGATAATTTATTCATATCCAACATTTCAGAGAATATTTCAAACATCTAAAACAAGGAGGTGATGATATTTGCTAAGCAAACAATAATTAAAAGAAACCCCGGAGGCAAAGTCAGAGGTCACCTGCACAATAGCACTGCTAGAGCTAGAAAATGAGAATCAGCAGCTGACTTTGCCACTGGCTTTTTGTCTGGGGCTTGAACCCAAGCTGCCCAGGTACAACACTCTCTCTCTTTATCACATCACCACCCTGCTGCCACAAGCCAGCATGTCAGATACTTACAGAGAGCAGCTACTTCCACATCATATTAATAAACAATATACACAGCCACAGAGCACAGCCACTGCTCGGGTGGCCTTTGGCAAGGTATTAGTGTTTAAATATCTCAGCGCAAGTGAGTCAGAATTTAATCTGTTGCTTTTTAGCATAATAATGGAGAGCAAGGGCCAAGCAGGAATGAGTCTGTTTGGAAGCCAAAAATGCACTTAAAGCGAACACTGAGGAGAAATATCCCCTCAAAATGTATGTTTAGTATTGTGCTGATGCCCCCCCCTAAACTTTGGAAACCAGTTTCTGCTGTTTAAAAGAGAGAGAGAGAGAGAGCGAGAGAGGAAAGTCACATTCAAAATGTAGCTTCACTGTAAGAGGCAGAATTATATTTTTTTATCTAATATTTTGGACATTTATAACTGTTACTTTATATTTCTAAAGTTGAAAATAACCTTGACTCACCCTTACAGCTGTTCTCTGGTGTTTGACTTGCTTCATTGTAACCTTAAAACCATTTTTGTTTTACGTTTTTAAAAAGTCAAAAAGATCTTTTTAAAGCAAATTTTCCATTTCATTCCTAAGTTTGATTTTTTAATTTCTTTTTTTTCAATCTTAAATAAATTTTCCTTTACATGAATGTTTTTTTTTTCTTATTCGTAATTCTAATTTAACAAATTTAAATTCCTGGCTCATACCTTTAATTCGGACTACCTCATGATTTTGACTTTTGAATCAAAAAAACTTTATTTTAAATATTTATCTACTCATTTTTGCCTTTTTGATGCACGAACTTGAATTCCTAATTCCACCCTTTTATTATTCGGACCGGGCTACATAGACATTATGACTTCATTTGGTTTATTTGCTCCATGCATGAAAAACCAAGCGCTTGGCTTTGTGTGGCTCCACGACCTCGCCACGTGGAGGCGCCGCAGACCCGCATTCCTGCGTCGCAATTGCTCACAGAGCACGCAGAGAGAGAGAAAAAAAAGTAGCGGAGCCGTTACAGGAAAGGGGGCTCTTTTTGAACGCTTTAGCACGAAATCAGATGCTCCCTGTGCGGGCTGTGGAGGGATCCGTGCAGGCGGCGATGAATGGAGCTGAGCGCGCAACTTCTCCCCAGTCCTGCCGCCGCCGCCGCTGCTGCTGCTGGAGTTTCCTCTAGGATTTGGCTTCTTCTGACAAGACGAGCTGGACTTTACTTCTTCTGCAAACATGTATTCCGCAGCGTTGCTTCTGATGCTGGCCATCAGGATCTACGCAGATAGCATGGAGGGACCAACAGGTAAAAGAAGGAAAAAAGGAAAAATATTTGCCAGTTTGGGTATGGGAAGGCGCAGTCCAAAGGCGGCGTTGCAGTTTTAAAGTTGCCTGTCAGGGGGTAAAAATCGCCCTGTCCCCGCAATTTAGACATTTGTGTTGAAGTCAGACTGTCTTTTGCCCTGACTGTGGCTCCCCTGACTTCAAAAAGTTGCCTCTGAGTGCGCTTTGAGCTCTTTAAATGTGCTCCCGGGTCACATTTAGTGCTAAGAACTTTCTCCTTTGTGACACGTTAATATTTCACTGAGCATTAAATGTGACATTGCCTGCATCCTCACAGCATCATTCAGTGATGTTTGTGTGTGTCTTTCAGAGGATATTCCATATTTTCAAGATCAGCTGTGCAAAGTCAGAAAGCTGGAAAATGAAAGAGGATTCATTGATTGAATGTGTCCACTCTTTTCAGCAATTTTACGTTTTTTTTTGTTGTTGTTCAGGCTTCATTAGGCTGCACCACTGTTTCTTTTTATTTATTTTTTATTACTATTATTTCTAAACCAATGTGTCATCCCACAGAAAGTAAATCACCCCTCAGTAATAAGTCATCCCTCACTGGATCTGTTATTGCAGATGCATAACTTGCTTGTATGTTAATAGCTCTGATGGAACATCTTGCATGATTATGTTACGGATGCATTGGATGATTTGTTCACTTTGTTACACAGTCAGCCCTCAGAGCTGTTCTGGAGTGTGTTGCCTGCTGCTACAAAGCAATACCATAGGGATGAATTAGTAATGTCAGTGTTTGTGCTCTGAATAACTGCGCTGACAGCTGGTCCAAATATTCTCTGTGTGGATCAGTCAAACTCCTGATAGACAGTTTTGAAGTGCTCTCAGAGAGGAAAACAGATTTTGAAGCTATGTTACCTGAAATCCGCAGAGCCCGTCTGAGATGGGAGTTCAAATCCTATTCACTTTGCCTGTGGCTAGTTTAACATTTGAATGGCTGAAATAGTGTGTGTGAAGACTTCTAAAGGCCATTGAACGTTATCTTCTGAGGAATTTTGTGGAATACGGTTAGAAAGAATTGCCCCCTTATCAAGTTTGTCTCAAGTGAAAGTGCCAGCTGACTTTTCTCAAATGCTTTTCAGCTTGTATGAATGTTTTAGGCGCGATATAAATACTCTGGTACGTCGGTATCGGTTACACGATGACCAAAGCCAGTTGCTGAACATACGTGCTCTGAGCCACTCCCTGCTCTCTAGGCTCAAGTAGATACTGTGGGCAAGATTTATTGTAACAAGCCACCTGTCGTGTCATCAACAGCAGACAAGAACGCCATTGATTAAATTAATTTTTTTTGGAAATAATGAACATCACCAAGAATATACACTGGTTTCCATTCCTCAGTCAAAGCCTGTCCTAATTGCTTTGTCTTGGGTCATGTAGTGGCTTTGTTGTCACACAGAAGCTATGAGAAATGTGTGGGAAGTTGGCCGGAATGTCTGATAACATTTAAATCCAAGTGTATTTCCACCTGCTGTTTCTATTTTGAGTTTAGCTGTCAAAGTACAGTGTCATATAAGCAATAGTACCAAGACTGCAATGCGTGGGTTATTTTCAGTATAGATAAATTTACCCATTTTCATGGTCTGATTTGTTAAAATATATGTTTTGGCCATAACGTGTCAGAAAATTTCAGTCAAATCTTATTTGATTTTCTAAAGTCCAAACTGTGTTTTTCAAATGTCAGTTTGATTCCAAAATCCAAACTTAATCCAACCAATATATCCAATAATATTAGTTATTTGATTTGAATTTGAATTTATTTATTTGGTAGGGACAATGCACATTAATAAACAATCTGTAAATGCACCAGAATTAGCCAAAAGGCTATAATGATCTATTGGTATCAGCTTTTATAATGACTGATAAATGAAATTGAAAAAAGGAAAGAAGAAACAAGAGAGTGCCCTTCAACCATGATGTGAGTTTTGATGTTACATAGGTTATCCACCAGAGGGCACTCTGCAACTTCTCTGTTGACAACATTTGTGATTGAAAAGACAGCTGATCCGATCAGCTGAAACGATGAAATAAACAGCTACAC
The DNA here is from genome assembly GCA_024447675.2 of Pterophyllum scalare. Taxonomy (NCBI): domain Eukaryota; kingdom Metazoa; phylum Chordata; class Actinopteri; order Cichliformes; family Cichlidae; genus Pterophyllum; species Pterophyllum scalare. Next base: position 40,667 of record JAMQGT020009196.1, on the reverse strand, counting down.
TAGCAGATGTTTTTGAAATCTGTTTACATTTTATGTGTTTGAAAGAGAAAAAATATCGGCTTTTTAAATCACCAAATATCGATATTGTGCAAGTCTTCAAAACCCAACATATATAGTAGAGGGAGAGAGAGAGAGAGAGGCCCTACTTCCTGCTACTGTCCCAGATTGTTTGCAAGTCTTTCATCTCCGTTTCCCTGTTTCATTCATTCCCATGCACTCTTAGGCTTACTGATTGACTGCTGCAATTTTAAATCTTTTCATTATTAGCCAACAATTTTTCCATGTATTTTTAACCTTGTTGAAGGGTCTTTCGTACCATAACTGGAGAGATTGCTCATGTTGTTTCACGCCTCTTTTGCCGCACTTCTGAAGAAAACCCAGCACCCAAGACAGTCACTGATTAGTTGTCTTTGGCTCAACTCATCAACTATTTGCTGCACTCCTCTTGCTTTAGTATGGTTAGGTGGGGTAATATGTCTTTTGCTATTGATAGAATAAAGATGGTACCAGTTACCTTAGTATCCTGAATTGCACCAGACATAAAGACCTTTACATGTTGTTTAAAGTTAAAAAATTCTCAGTTTAAAGCAGAGAATTTGATGAACGTTATCAAGCTCTAAGTGCATTTTCAACATGCCTAATGTGCCATACATGCTAATATTATTAGAAAACACTGCACACAATTTCATTGCTATGAAGATGATACCCAACGTTATACATCCATGAAGCCAGGTATAGATAAATCAACTTAAATCAAATCAATCTTAAAAACATGGTTTCCAACTGGATGCTTACGCTGGCTGGCATTACCTTGGCCTCCAGTAACACTGTGAGGAATCTTGGAGTCATTTTTGAGCAGGGTATGTCCTTCAGTGCACATTAAATAAATATGTAGGACTGTCTTCATTCATATGCATAATTTTTCTAAAATGTTGAAAAGCTAATTCATGCATTTATTATTTCTAGGCTGGACTATTGTAACTCATTATGATCAAGCTATCCTAAAAGCTCCCTGAAAAGCCTTCAGCTGATCCAAAATGCTGCAGCTAGAGTACTGACAGGGACTAGAAAGAGAGAACATATTTCTCCCATATTGGCTTCTCTTCATTGGCTCCCTGTTAAATCCAGAATAGAATTTAAAATTCTTCTTCTCACATGCAAGGTCTTGAATAATCAAGCTCCATCTCACAGTACCATATGCTTCTAACAGAGCACTTTGCTCTCAGACTGCTGGCTTACTTGTGGTTTCTAGAGATTTCAAAAGTAGAATGGGAGACCGGCTCCCAGCTTGGATTCGGGAAACAGACACCCTTTCTACTTTTAATATTAGGCTTCAAACTTTCCTGTTTAATAAGGCTTATAGTTAAGGCTGGATCAGATGACACTGACATCTCCCTTAGTTAGGGGCTCGATACACAGGGAGCGACGTCGCTCGCTCTCCATTCATTTCCTGTGGAACTTGTGTGATGAGGCCACAGTTGCTTCGCACAGGTTCCATAGGAAATGAATGGAGAGCGGGCGACGTCGCTCCCCGTGTGTCGAGCCCCTTACACTGCAATAGGCCTAGTCTGCTGGGGGCTTCCCATGATGCAGTGTTTCTTCTTCACTCACCTCTTTTCACTCTCTGTGTGTTTATAAATTACAACTGTATTTAATCATTAGTTATTATTAATCTCTGGCTCTCTTCCACAGTCTTGTTTTTTGTCCTGTCTCCCTCCCCTCAGTCCCAACCGGTCGTGGCAGATGGCTGCCCCTCCCTGAGCCTGGTTCTGCCGGAGGTTTCTTTCTGTTAAAAAGGGAGTTTTTCCTCCAGCTGACGCCAAGTGCTTGCTCATAGGGGTCGTCTGATTGTTGGGGTTTTCTTATATTATTGTAGAGTTTTTACCTTACAATATAAAGCGCCTTGAGGCCAGCTGATTGGATCAGAGTTGGGCAGAGAATTGTCGTGAATTGGTGCAATATAAATAAAATTGAATTGAACTGAATTAGATACAAGCAGAATAGTCAAGACAAGGTAGCAGTGAAGTGAATGTGGTAAAATGATTTTTCATTTTGAAAGGTGTTTTGGGGTATTTTATGCTTTTATTAAGTAGATGACAAGAATTGAGGGGAGTGAAAGATTGGAAATTAATTCCTCAGCTGGATTCAAATTAAGGGAGGTTATAGTTTGGGGTCGGCAACTTAATCTCTCAGTGACAACAGTGACCTAGAGATTAGGTTCCTGCGTGGCAGGCTGCCTATGTGCCTAGGGCACTAATTCTTCAGTGCTTAGAGATGTGTTCGTAATATATCACCACAGTTACCACTTGTGGGCACACATCAGTGCTTATGTATAAATCAGATCAGTGATATTTATAACCAGGCTTCGCAATCTACCAACGATCTTTGATTCACCAGGACAAATTCTTTATGAAATCCTTTAAGGGGGAAACAAAGTGTTTTTATGCACTTTGTTTGCTACTAATCTGACCAAGCTGTCACTGCAAACCTTTGGGCAATTGTTGGTTGGTTCCCCTGCACAGTTCTTGGAATAACTCATCAAAAGAATGAGCCTGGCAGTTTGTTGCTGGATTTGCAGGTACTGAAGTTTTAGTGTATCCCTTTTGCTGCTTTTTGAGGCCGCCAAGAAATTGTGTCATGCAGCTTTAATGTTGATTGGAGCGAAAACACGAGAAGGCGCACTGGCAGCCCCACTTTGTATTTCTGCTGTGTGTGGCTGTGTTTGCACCTCGGCTCTAAAGTTTGGCCAAAAGAACGTGTGATGGCTGAGGTGACACTTGGTGTGTTGTTTAAAGGCGCCCAGCCCCGGCTAACGGGGGCACTGAGGAGTAAAAGTAAGAATGTAATTTAATCTTGAAACAAAAACCACGTGAGCGAGCTCCGACACTAAGCAGCGCTGACACACACCTCCCAGCGTCCTGAGATTGGAGGTCGGAGGGAGGTAAGCTGGAAAAACCACAATGAAAATGGGCGCTGACACGAGAAGGTGGGCTTTCATGGTCTGCTGGGGAGGATGTAGAGAGGGGAGTCCTTGGTGTGTAGCGGTGTGGATCCAGCTCAATGTTAATCCAACAGAAAATAGTCCAACACACACACACAGCTCTCCTGGGGCAAATAGAAAGGCTGTAAATGGAGAAAATGGCACGTGTGCTCACACAAAAGGCAAAGATAAAATGTCGTTTTTTTTTGTTTTTTTTTTCCTGGGGAAAATAACAAGATTCTTTAATAGAACAACAGTGAATTGCATAATAGCTACACATTGTTAAAGAAAATGAGTACACTGTAATTACAGCTCACGATAATGAGACGACAAAAGTGCTGTTTCGAATCGGCTTTCATAAAGGAAGAAAAATCAGAGGAAGGCGAGACACTCACGAGCCTCGAGAGAGCAAAATTTCAGACGTGACCATTTAATAGTCATGCTTTAATTATGTGTTTAGCTGAATAAAAATGGATATGGGGAGTTTAAAATGGCAAAAAAAGGGATCAATTTGACATCCCATGTTTCGCTCTTCACCTTTCCGATGAGCACTATAGAATTAAATGGGATAAATATTATCGAGCACATGAGGGTTTCTCTTCGATTCAAATGGATAGGTCAAGCATCCAATGTGTAGACATATTCAGACAGTCAGTAACAGGCTGACAGGCAGAGTTAGTATGAGCTAAGGAGCCCTGAATGAGGTGGAAGTCAATAAGGCCTTTCCTTTCTACATTCCTCCACTTTGATGGCTTTTGAGAAATTTTAATTGCCTCGGCTGTTAGTTGTCAATCATTCTGTTCATCTATCAGACTTTTATTGGCAGTGTAGCTAAAGCAAACTTGTAAAGGTTTTTAACCAAATGAAAATTTTTTGTTTTAATATCACAGTGGAAGACTTCATGGGCTTTTTTTTGGGGGGGGGGTCTCAGGCGTCCGAATGGCTGACAGAGTTGGCAAACTTCAGTGGTTTTATACATATATAACTGCAGCGTGATTACTTCAGTTTATCTCAAAATGATTTCCTCTTATCATCAAGGGAGAAGTCAGGCCTGCCACTGTGCTACTGAAGGCAATTTTCTCTATGGAATTGGAGTTGATGAAATGCAGTTTCGCCGCCAACAGACTTCATTGTGCCCGTCTCGGTTGAACTCTGGGTCCTTGTGCTCCATCTATCTTTCAGTGCGATGTATCTTCAGTAGTCATCAGTTGTCTACAGTATTTTGCCACTGTGTTTTCTGTTTCAACATGGGACTGTTATTAATGGAGGTTTTAGCTGTAAACATATGGTCAGCTGAGGTGGATAAAGTGTTCAAATCATCCTCCAAGTTGCAATTCCATTAGAATTACTCAAAGCAGAATTGCTGCTACATTAATGGCAGGTGAATCTAAATCCAATATTGATTCTCATGCAGTGAAGTTAGCATCATTAAAACAAGTTTCATGTTTGCCTTCAGCCATGTACGTATCAAAGCAAAGCCAAGCTATTTAAATGATGTAATTGCAGCACAAGCTCTGCAGATAACCGTGCATGAGATAATGGAAGATTTGCTTGCTTGAATTTAGCATTAGATTTTAGATTTTAGATTTTATAACTTAGAGAATAAACTGCTTTTGTTCAGAGGTGGAGGTTTGAGTGGACTTCTGCATTTAGCCACAGGCTATGACTAACATAAATGCCGCAAAGTTTTTTTTGTTTTGCCATGTTTTCGATTATAGAATTGGGACTTTATATTTTGGCTCTCTCGCAGAATGAAAATAGATTTTTGTAATATTTCTCTAATTCTTTGAAAATGCTTAGTTTATCCATGCACAGTATAAAAAGCCAAAGAGTGAAAACAGAATAAAACACACACACAATGACTGAAAAAAGAAAGTGTGAAAAATAATGTGAAATTAAAGAGGTGATTGAGAGTTTGTAACCATTTTCATCAATATGACTGACATATTTAGAAAACTGCCCAAAGTTTAAGATGACTAGCTTTTACAAGGAGATTAACATTTATGTAATAACAGAGAGAAAGTAAGAATGTGACCCCACCACACTAAAAAAAAATCAATTTTACTGGATGTAAAAGTATCAGAGTTAAATGTGTGATATTAACAGTGCAAAATAAAGTTTGTAACTTTACATGAATGTACCTTGTTTGGAGGTATTTTATATTATCTCTTTTTATAAGACTTTTTACAAGAAAAACAATGTTAATGAGCACAGACTCATGGTTGATAAATACACAACACAGTTATCTGCTATAGCATGTTGTCAGTAATGTTTTTTTGTAATGTTTGTGATGCTTGGATCAGGTTTCATGTCAGGTTAGCAAAGCTGTGAGTCCATGAGGCAGCGAGTTGCTAGATTGATGAAGGTCTTCACATTCACATACCTTACTTTACATTAAGTGTGGCTGATATAACCTCAGAATTATGTTACGATATTTCTAGAAATTTGCGATAATGATGCTAGCAAAAATAAAAGAATTCCCTAAATAATGTTTTCTCGCTGATTGCACCTTGCAGGCAGCCCCCACTTGTTTATTAATGCGACCAAAATGAAGGGTATTCTTCATCCTTCCTATGCAGTGAACTGCTGTCACTGATGACACCTAATTCAAATCTATTGCCAAAATTGCAAGCAGCAGCATTATAATGCAAGAGTAGTGACTCTGCAATATGGCCAGTGACACAGCATAAGTTAAATGTAAGCCCCAAAGTATCCGAGGTAGTGTTTTCACTGAAAAACTTTAGTAAAAGTATAATTTAACTGCTTAACATTTTAACAATAATAACTAAACAAAAATAACTAAAGTAACTTAAAGGTACAGTCAGTTGTTTTTTGAGGTTATTTAATAGAAAAAAGAATACTGTACTCATTAAAATACACTGATTGGTGTGTAATAACATCTTCCAACAAACAGATGCACTTTCATAATTATAAAATTAATCTATTAAAAATTAATAGGAGCGGGTGCCGGTTTGTGGAAGCATTCTCACATCATATGGGAGTCTATTTGCTAAGTGTCTGAATCCAGCAATGTTAGATCCACTTCAAAGGAGGTTTAACTAATGCCGGCAGAACAGAAGCTAACAGAGGCTAACTGCGGCAAAAACATCAGCACTCACCGACAGGAAAGTTCAGCATATCCTTAATAACTCACATCAGAACTGATGTCATCGAACAGAAGTGAGCTTCACTGACTCATTGACTCAGACTCGTCTCACAAAGTTTCACAGCCTCCTCCAGAGTCAATAGAGGTGGGCGCTTCTCACCCGGCACTGACATCTCGGGTAAACACTGGACTGACAGCCTACATCTGTAGTGAGTGCTATCTGGGTACACTCACTACAGATGAATGGTGGCCAGAGTTTTTGAGGTGACTCGGGGGTAAAAATGTAGAATACTACAAAATATTTACAGCCACATTTCCCTTTTTCTATTGCCTGTTTTATTGCTAAGTGCTGATATTATTCAAATATGTTAAAATATAGTTTGTACAAAAAAGTTTTTTTTACAGAAAAAGTAGCAGAAAATCACTTTTGGATCACCAGCTGCTGGCATCTCGTCCTCACGTGCCTTTTGTCCTTGGTTGTAGTCGATGTTGTGTTCTTTCCCTGCAGTGGTGAAACAAGTTTGTTGTTTCCACCTTTAGCAGGAACAGTTTTCTAGCACATTTTGCAAAGTATTGTGCTTTGCTGGAGATTGCTGAAGTCATTGGAGGCTGATGTGGGGCTCTCACGCTCAGAAACATCCATGCTTGTCTTTTTATGCTCACTAGGAAATTCATACCAGTATTATGGACGATGTGATGTGGCACAGACCTGCTTTAAACATTGCTAAAATAGAAATGTGTGAATCAACACTCTGGTGTGTTGTTCATCTCTGTCAAGAATAACTTTGGTCTTCACTGTGTTTTCATACAAGTCAAAAATAATGTGAAGCCATCCCATTTGTGGGATCATTAATTGTGCCTGCATGTAGCTGCAACCACTGCATTTCACTTAACGTAATGCTTAAAAGGTTTTACTTTAAAATACAGTGTGTTGCCTTTATTTGAAAACTGTTTATAGATAAAGAATCTCTGTAGAAATTATATGAACAATCCCACATCAAAACCCTCGCTTTTTTATCTTAATCAAGCAGGATTGTTTTATGTCTGTGTAATGTGCAGTTACTTTTTGCTGTTATGTAATCTGTAAAGTAATTTGGTAAATAGAAGTCTCGTACGGCACAGGCTATCAAGTATGTTAGTGCTGGTCGTGCTAATCAGATCATAGAAATATTATCGTCATGTGCAGAATCCTTATGACAACAATATCCAACAATGTGACACGTGCCTGTAAACCCAGCACATTTTCACTGAAGCCGACAGCCTCGGACCGGACCTGCGAGGCATGTGTGTGGAGTGATGCGAGGCCAGCTTTGACTCTCCAGGTGTTAGAATTGTGTTGTTTTTCCCCCATGAACAACAAATCGTTATTGAGCAGATGGAGGGATGCCAGTGGGCACCGCGCTGTCTGTCAAGGCGATCTCTAAACATGTTTGGATGCTAAAGTTAATTTGCTTACTTTTCTGCCTCGGTAATGAATGCCTGCATCGGTGTTCACTTTAGACGACTTCAAAGGGAGCTGCTGGGTTTCTGATTGCCGTTGCTCAGTCTTTCCTCTGTGACTCATTTTACTGCGCATACAGGTCCCTTTTATTTCGACATCTATATAATCATGTGCCGGATGAAATGCTTCATGAAATCAGTAAAACGTTGAGGGGAATAAAGCCGCATAGCATGAACACCAGCTGTGGGTGGAATTTGGATGTCGGAGGTTGTTGTGTGTCGACAATATGTGAAGTGATGCTAATTGTACAATTATTGAGTCTCGAGGAACTGAACTGTTGCTGGGGCAACAAAAGCCAAGGAGTGCAAAGTATTTTGACTTTTTACCTTCAGGTGATACTCGGACATCGGTTTATTTCTTTGCCAAATTTCTTGAAACGCTCCGAGCACTGGGCATCATTTCTCTGCACTCCTCCGACCCCTCTTTCCTTCAGGCTGAGAGCTCATCGCCTGCCTCAGATCATGTCTCAAAATTCGAGCACTGAGAGTATGGCACTGATGGTTTGAAAACAGTCGCAGAGGCAGCTCACCAGATCACGGTGGAGCAATTGCACTGACAGCAATATCTGTCTCTGAAACCCTGACCACATCTCATGTCAAAGAAAGCGTCTCTTAAGTCCTCAAACAGCCTCCAAGAAAGGAAATATCATCAAGCCAGGCAGCAACACTTACCTCATCAAAACGGACGGAGTGAACCTCAGACACTTGGCGCCTCTTAAACGCTGTTGGGTAGCAGCTGATGTTGCACTTGTGGGGCTTTTTCATTGTTGCTTTAGTGGTAGTCATTGGGAACGGGCCTTTCAAGTTAGCTAAAATCAAAAGTTGGCATAGATACAGCTTAAAAGTGACTGATTGTATAGACTGCACAGTGGTCCCACAGTTTGTGCTTTGTTAAGTTAATTCACACCACTGGGCCGGCTGTGGGCTTCGGGAGGAAGAGCGGGTCGTTTGTTAATTCGGAAGGTCACTGTTTCGATCGCCAGCTCCTTTGCTCTATATGTTAATATGTCCTTGACAAAAATACTGAACCCAAATTGTGTGCGTGCAAGACCGATAAGAAATGTTTAAGGTATCGAATAAAGCGCTGTATGATTGTGGGCTATACAAAATAGAAGTGCTTTGAGTGCTCAGTGAAGAGTCGAAAAGTACCAGATTGTTTACCATTGAATGACAACTGGGTGTGAGCCTCAGTATGAGCAGTGAAAAGACCAAAGCAGCTGTGAGGAAAATTATGGAGATGAGTAAAACAGAGCAAAGGCTCAATGTCCTGTGATTTGGTGAATTTACACTGGAAAATGTTTTTGTTTTGGTTATGTAAATCTGTTGCACCTGTGCATGTTTGCAAAGGTTAAATATGTAAGATAAAGGTGGGTGTACAGGAGCTTATTTTCAGTCAGAAATTTGTAACTCTTTCTAGCAGCAGAGCACATTTTTCAGTGTGAGAGAAGAGCCTGTAACTTATTACAGTTTGGAAGAAATCGTTTCTTTAATCATGAAAATGAAAAATTGCATTGAAGAAACGTTGAGGTTTGTTTGTAGAAGCTGTCGGTGGTTTTAAGAAAGAAAATCAGCAACAATCTCGATTTTCAGGTCAAAAAGGAAATTGGAATTGGCTAAGAAATCAGTGCATCTCTAAAGAAAAATATCTAAACTAGGGAAGATATAGATGATGATTGAATCAATAAAAAAACAAAAGGAAAGAAAAAAACAAAAAAAAGGAAATAAATACTGAGTTGTGATTCAAATTTTTATGTGGGGTACCAAAATTTTTCAGATTACAGAGTGGGCCACAACATTTTTGAGATTGGGAATGCTGGAATAGATGTTACTGAATGTAATATTTATACCAGAATTCAAAGTGATACCCAACCCTACAAAGAGGAAGTAGACGAAACATCACAGATTGATGGTGACAGCAGTGTGGAGTGTTTGAGGGAGGACCCCCCCCCCAGCATAATTTACCCCCTGGTTCAAGAAAAATTTGCTCTCAGCACACAGACATGGCCAACTTGTTGGGAATGGCAGTCGAGACTGATGGTGCAGAATCCCACTGGTTGTAGCTATGACTGGGCACATGTATTAGGGATGAGGTGTACACAGAGAAGAGATATGCAGGAGCATGACTGTTCTGCAGTGATGGCTGCCTGTCCATTTAGTCCAGTGCTGCTCTCCGTCAGATTTGGCTGCTGCTGCCTTTACCTCCCAGATTTGTCACCGCTGCTGACAGCCAGCCATGAATAATCTTTATGAATATTCCTCTGTCGCTTGTTCTGCCTCGGTGACAGTGTGTTTACTCTCTGCAGCTGAACCAATTGTCCGAGCTATTCCCCGACCATGGAACCCCTGGTTGGAACTGTCAAGTCTGATGACAGGTTGATGCCAGTGGTGGCACTGGCAGCAGAGTGGAAACTGTCGCTCGGTTATGGCTGCAGCGTGTGACGACCGAACAGCAGATTCAGCGGAGGGGGGTCAGAGTTCAGCTGCAGGATGATTTTTATGTTGGTGCTGTCAGGAGGTGGCACTTTAGATTGAAATGACATCTGAGGGCAAACTGCAGGAATGGCATTCCTCATGCTTCCTTTCCTTTCTGTAGCTTCTGGGGGGGAAAAATATAACTGCATGATGCCAAAAGCTATTTCTTTTCAGCTCTGCTACCTTCTTCCTCCAACTCCTTATCTCCCAGAGTTTTCCCTCTCGGGCTCACGTGTTTAGTCCTCCGTGTCATTAATGTAGTAAACCACAGTGCTGATAAACTCAAGTTAGATTAACTGCCAAACCACAAGCTCACTTCTTCTTATATCTTACACTTCACTTTTTTTAAGATACCAAAAAAAAAAAAAAATCTTTGATATCGAGCAAGGTCCCAAGGTAGCTGTAGATATTACACTTTAAAAAGTAGACATTTAAAGTTATCAAACTGGTGGGCCTCCCAGTGTCCCTGTGGTGCACGAGAGATATTAAAAGTTGAAAGGAAACTTGTGAGACAAAAAAAACAAAAAGTCAAATTATTAAATAAATAATATGACATACCCCTCACTGGAGTGAGCAAGGGCAGCGTGGCAGTGCCCGCTCACCCCTGTCAGGGTTAGGAATGACCTCCTGTGCACAGCATGAGTGGTTATGCAGCGTGAGCAGCAGCACCTGTGTGCCCGCTATCCCTGCGGGATGTCTTGGTCACCGGGTCCTTCTTCCATCCTCTGTCAGTAAAGCTGGAGTGTTGCCACTTTGTGTCTCAGTGGTGCTATGTTCCACACATCTGATGTTATACATGAAGTGGGAGAGTCCTAAAGTGCAGGTCAGGGAAGTGGTGACATGCTTCTGTGGCATATAGTGGTTTTCTTATAGCTGCTGGATGGCTGGTAGATTGTATTGCTGTTCACAAGAGGCAATTAACTTTGGTCATTTGACTCAGGGCTTGAACTTGAGGGCAGAAGTATGCGTATTGCATACGTCTTATTTAATTTGCCAAAGATCCAGCACTTGTAATGAGGTAAACTTTCACAACGAGTTACAGCAGTGACATTCAGACCAAGTCTTTCACTGACCTGGAACGACTGGCCGGGAGCAGTGCAGAAGTGGAGCGACGTCTGACCTGGACGACATCTGTCCATCGCTCTGCAAGACTATGAGCTCCCTCTGCTGTTATGGACTGAAAAATAGAAATCTACTTCAGCTGATTAAGAACCTGCTCAAAAAAACCCCCCAAACCAAAATAAACAAGCAAAAAAAAAAAAAAAAACCCAAACAAACCCACTGGACAATGAGAAGTGAATGTTTCAGGCTAATTGGCTCAGAATACAAAGTGTATAAATCCCTATGTGGGAAGCATTTAAGGCTGCAGTTGTCCCCAGTTTTGAAAAATGACTTTCAAGCCACCTGCTGCTTGTGAAGTCACATAATATATCACTTGTATGCAGTGTGTGTGTGTGTGTGTGTGTGTGTGTGTGTGGCAGAGAAAGTGGTGAGAGAGTATGTTTTTGGAAATATATTGTGGATCTGTTGGGTCCTGATGGATCAGAAACAAGAAGACAAGACTCTTGATGCATATGCAGGTTACTGAGGTCAGATTCAGAGCAGGTTTGGTATATACCTTGAGACCCAATCTCTTTGCTGCTGGAGCGGCTCAGTGCACCCCTAATCAAAAACAGTAGTTCTGTCTGAAAGCGTGCATATTATGTTTTAATACTGTAGTTGCTGATTTTGAGACTTCACATCTTGATTTTGAGAATGACTTCTTGTTGGATTCTTGAAAATTACGTGAAATCTACATGTGCTGTAGGACACGGCCCCTCCTGGATGATGTTGGAAAGGTGTAGACTGAGACTGAGCAGCAGCAGCTCCCTCTGTGACGTGCAGGAACTGTGTAGGAACTGAGTTTTCAGCGTGATGTGTGAAAAGCTGACTTTCCCTGGATAAACAAGTTTCAAAGTGAAAGGAATAAACACTTCCAGTGTAGGCGTTCCCGACTGATAATCAACCCTGTGACCCTGGCGGTATTAATGCATTTGGCCTCCTCGTCTCCCAGCCCATCTGTCCCACTCCTAACTCCTTAAGAAATTACTTGGCATGCACATTTTTTTAATCCAGTCTCTTTTTTTCTACTGTCCCTCTGACTTTTATGTGGAGGGCACACTTTGGCAATGATTCAGACAACAGCAGTAGTTTGGCAGTTATAAGAAGTAATAGCACCTGGGCCAGCATCTGCTGTGTGCCTTTCAAATGGCATATGCATCAGTAGTGCGTACAGTGGGTTGCAGCCCCCCACGGCCTCTGAACTCAGACAGATAAACATAAAGGATTACATTCATGAGCAAGGAGCCATCGGATCTTGCTCTGCATGGAAATGAGCAAGCTAAAGCATCTTTGCATTCACAGAGGAACATGTTAGCAAAGCCAAGGATGAGGGAGGCATATACCTCTAAAATCCTCATTCTGTTTTATGAGGATGTGTTGCTGCCAGTGCCTGGAGTGCAGTGTTGTGGGTTTTATAAGCTTGCCGTTCCAGGAGGCCCTGAATCATTGATTCGGAAAGCAAGACCCTCAAGTGCAGGTACTACATCTCAGGTGGAGGTGGTGGAAAATGAGGCAGACAGTGAAGCGAAGGAAGTGTGAGAAGAGAGGAGCGTGTGGAGAACAGGAAGGGGGTATTGATTACATTGGTAGAAGCTGTATGGGGGGAAAACAGCACGGAAATCAGCTGGTGGTTGGATTTCTGTCTGTGTCACAACTCTGTACTAGCTTTCATCTTCCCACCACCTGATCTAACAGAGCAGCGCCTCGTGGAGGCGTCTCGGCAACTGAACATGTGTGTCCCCGTACCCTCCTGGCCTACACCCCTAATCTCAGCATCAGTAGACTCTGAGCAGATGGCTCTGTAGCTTGGGTCACCAAGCCCATACACAATAATAATAGGGCATTTGAGGATGATAGGGCTGGCCCAGACACTCCAGGGATGATTCGGGGATGACCTGTGTAAACATTAAAAACAGATCTACTTTGTTTGCCCTTGATAAGGCAGCAGTTGACATATGTTGTTTGTGAGTTGCTTTAAACACAGCCTCCCTGTATACTGACCTAGAAAAGTGATGAGCGTAGCAGAAAGCTTGCCTTCAAACGGCTTCAGTGGGTGATTTTTTTTTCTGTTTCATGTGGAGGTTCTGTGCCAGTGTGTTATGAAACTAAAGAAAAATCTCTGCCAAGGGTGGAGCACTGGTTCTGTGTAGGATGGAGGTTACTCATGAAGTTTAACCGATGTGGGCTGTTTGAAGATGACTCCCTCGTTTAGGACTGATTGTGCTGCTGGTAGTCAGTTTGCTAAAGGTCCATTCAGTGTAAATTCTAAATTTAGCTCCTAATAATTCCCTTACGTTAATTACATTTTGTAAATTTAGAGTATAAAGAAGAGGTTAACCATAGTGAATTTTTAAAGCTGGGATGGTAATATGTTGGCAGCACTGGTGACTTATGCCAAAAATATTCATATACTCTCAGGTTTCTTTCCAAAAAGAATTGGTCTAGAAATTCAAGCCCATTCAGTCTTTTTACTGTCTGTGGTTTTTCATAAAATGAATGAGTGAATTAACATAATGTATGTTTGTGTAGGCCAAGGCGGTGATGTCCTTGATGTATTTTTTCAGGTATGTTCATTTATTGCAGCCACAGAGCTAGCAAGTAAAGCCTGGTGCTTTACTGTGTACATGCAGAACTTGTTGATCACACTGTGATGAAGTATCAAGCAGTGGGAGACATGGAAGGCAAAGGCTTTGCTCCGGCCTTACAGCAGGAGCTTAGTGGATTGTTCATTTTTTTTTACCTCCACCCACGAGGCTCTGTTTTTGGTAGCATTTGCATGCATGCTTGTGGTTCTCTCTGTAAACACGATAGCTTGAAAAGTTTTGAATGAATTCTGATAAAACTTTGTAAGGGTGCAGAGCGGGGTTGTGGTAACAATCCATTCAAATTTGGCGCACATCCACCGAGGTCGTCAAGGTCAGCTTAATGATTTATTGATTGAAAATTGACAACCATGATTCTTACAGGTGTGCTGTGTATTGTCAACATATACCATATAAAGATTTAAAATATTATGTCACATTTAACCTCCGACCTCTCCTTCAAGCCAACAGATTGATCTGAAGGTCAAAGGGATAATACTGCTATACAGAGTTATTTAAAACTGTGTTTCTTACTGCCATTGTCTGTATTGGTAGCATTCAGGCACATAGGAAGTGATTCATGGGAATTCTAAATATCATGTTACTTTTGACCGCTGACCTCTTCATCAAGGTCAAATAAGGTCAAACTTTTATTAAATGTCTATTATCTTTAAAACTACACTTAAAATTCTGCTGCCTTTGTTTGTATTGGCAACATTTGAGAAATGATGCTGATATATGGGGATTCTAAATATCACATTATAGTTTATATCTATTTGACCTCTGACCTCTGTTTAAATACATAACCATGTCAATACATGTATAATGTTCCTGAATAAGTATATATATTTGTTTTTGGAAAACAAAATAATCTTGTGATCTAAATGTTGTTTCACTTGATATTTATTACAAACCATTTAAACAAATTTTATTAAACAATGAAATGAATGCTACGTACTATAGCCACATAAAACAAAAATAATTATACTCAAAATCATGTCAAGGATATAAAATAGGTTTCAACAGGGCAAATAACAAAGGAAAGAAAGAAGGAAAAACAAAATGAATATGTATAAAATACAGTACTGTTCCCGTAAATACTGCCCAGTGGAGGTTTGTGCTCTCTGTGTGCTTCTTGTTTACTTTAAAGTTTCTCAAATTTGTCACCGTAACTTTTTTTTTCCCAGTCATATTCATCCTATATGCCATTGCTCGCTACAATTTCAGCTTGCTTCTTAAGTGCAGGGAGGAGCTACAGAGACCTCAGGGTGGTGGGCTGAGTAAAGGGACACACACATAAAGAACAATGTATGACATGTTTGCCATTGTCATGCCTGAGAGATGATTTGCACATAAATTGCTCCCGCTTGAGTCCGTGCAGCCACGCCCATGGGGTTCTGCAGCAAGTCCTAGACATCTGCAATTATATACACACAAAAGTAGGCTATGCATTGTTCCCCCCCCCACACACACACCACTTGCCAACTCTGTCACCCACTTTCTTCCAGGATGTTAGACTCATTGTTAATTAAAGCTGCCAATCAAAGTGACAGAAGGTGAGAATTGGGGACAAAGAGGACACGGAGAGTCCCTCACTTTTCCTGAAATTGTTTTATAGCTGTGCCGACTAATATAGTAAGTCATTTTAGAGGGCGTGGTCAAGGATAGTAACAGTTGACTTAAAAAGTGATTGTGTACGAAGGCTCGTGCATGTGTCTTGTCCTCAGTGTGTATATGCATGAGTGCATTCAGGAAGGGTGGGAGCAATTAACAGAGGGTGAAGATCAGGACTCTTTTCAGAAGTGACAGCTCTTTTTTTTAAGGCCGTTTTGTAGAGAAAGGCATGCATTTTGGGTAATGAGCGCAGTTTACTTTGACACAGGTACGTGTCTCCTTTTGCCTCCGTGTCCTTGCCTTGCCTGGCTGCTGTCTTTGACCCACATGTGTTGTCTGTGTTTAATTAAAAATCCGCTGGAGAGGGATTACAGTACAGGGCGGGGCGAATCTGTGGAGGCGAAAAAGTGAGAGCGTAAGTCGAATCAGTAATAGAAGGTTTAGTGTGGCTGGTTGGATGGACACAGAATGGATGGTGTTGGGTTTGGGATGGGTTACTATGGGAAAAATCCTTCACAGTGTGACCGAAGACCGACAAGACTGTGCTGTCCGTGGGCTGGCCAGCATGCTTATTGTAAATCCTTACTTAAGCAGTCTCCTGTCTAATTAAGTTAATTTTTTTGTGTTTAACTGGGCTAGAGGCACGCTTGAACAGCTCACCTACTGGACTGCTTAATATAGCACAGATGTGAGAATGCTCTGCAACAATATTTACCTTGAGACAGGATGAAAAAGTGCCCTCTGACAGGCAAATGGGGAAGGACACACATACATCGCTGAGGAGAAACAGGAAAACTTCTGACATGTCACACAGAAAAATGTTTTCTCACATTTCATGTCAATAAATTGGCCTTACAACATCTATTACAACTCCTGCTACATATACCCACTATGAATATTACTAGCGCTGCCAAGCAAAAAGAACAAATGCTTTTAGTTATACTTATTGTAATGCACCTGCTACTGCTAATTACTCGACTGCTACTAATTGTACTTCTGCTTTATTACTGCTGACACAAAGCATTAATGCTATTGATACTGCTCTTACTAATATATGCTACCTAATACTGCTGCTGCACAGCGCTAATGCTGCTTTTAATGATGCCAATCAGGCTACTAATTCAGCTTCAAGTAATGTTTCTAGTGTTTCTAAGAACTAATCCTGCAAGGGATACAATTGATGACAGATTAATCTGCTTCTGTTAATTGTTGTCAGTGTAAAAACAGAGGAATAAAAAAATTCCCATCACAACTTTGGAGAACCAAAGCTGGTGTCGACCAAAAATGTGTAAAAATCCAGTAATATTTAAGTTACAGTTTTATATGAATAAAAGAAAGAGCAGCTAATTATCTTTGTTTCATTTTCTTGTTTTTGTGAGATTGGGCAGTGCTCTGTGTCTGGTTATTTTCAGCACATGAGGCAACTCTGTGTCACGCCACCTACAGAAATACTCTGATGATTGTGCAGTATTTGGATGTATAAGTGATGGGAAGGAGGATGAGTATAGAGCACTAAAGGATAATTTTGCTGAGTGGTCTGGGGGGAAAAAAATCAGTTTCTGAATGTAAATAAGACCAGAAGGATGATCATTGAGGCTAGCTACATAACCCGTGTCTATCTTGGAATATTACAAAGAACTGGGTCTCCACATTGACAGCAGGCTGAACAGGAAGCCCAACACAGAGCCTGTATACAAGAACGACATACGCAGGCTCTGTTTCCTAAGGAAGCCGAGATCCTTCAACATGTGCAGCAAAATTTTGGAGATTTTCTATCAGTCTGTTGTGGTGAGCGCAATATACTTTGCAGTGGTCTGCTGGGGGTGCAGTAATGGTGGTCAGCTCTTTCAACATCGACTATTATCCATCATGGATAATCCTGAACACACTCTGCAACACTTTCTGGACAGGCAGGAGAGCGCCTGGCCTAACAGACTGATTCAGCGTCACGTAAACTACAACAAAAAATGTCATCGCAACCATTTTTTTCACACTGAAGCTCAAACCAGACTTTGTAAAAGTGTGATTTCAAAAGAAGAACTATTAAAAAAAAAATTCACAATTTGTTATTTACAAGTTCAAGTTCAAGAAGAAAATAAGTTCTTGTAGGATTTCCAGAAAGGCAAATAGAAGACCCTGTTCAACTGCATCAATTTCAAGAAGCGTAGCAGAGTTAGAAGACTGATCAGTGACTTATACTAATGTGGCTCCTACACTGGGGAATTATTAGAAGAAAACCTTTTCTGCATTTCATCGAATGACCTTCTTGATAAACCTGATGTGTGTGTGTAAGTAATTCCTGGAAAATTAAGTCAAAGCAGAACTTTTGGCTGCAGTGGGGAGAAAGTCCTGAGAAGAATACCCTCCCATCTGTTCAGCACAAAGACATCTTGGTCAAACTTTGGGCTTGCATTTAGAGCCGGACTGATATAGGATTTTTAAGACCAATACCAGTATTTGGTGATTTAAAAAGCCAATATATCTGCCAATATTTTTCTTTTCTTCCATTCACATAAGACACAAACAGACTCAGACTCAGATAATATGACAATGCAGTTTAAAAATAACCTTGTTTTCCTGTCACATTAAGTCGTGGCGTACTTGTTTGCACTCTACCAGACTCTGCTGGGATCAGCTGGTCGTATTTGTGGCATTCCAAACAAGTGTGTTGCCAACAGGGAAGTTGCAGTGTGGCCTCTGTGTCCTATTCCAGGAAGCATGTTAAACAAACTCTGTTTATAGCTTTATAATTTTAAAATAAACTCTGATTGGTTGAAGGGTGTTGCTTCTGTCACTGCTTTACTTAGTTTTCATTTATCAGTCAATAAATTAAATTGTTTACATGTCATCAAATAGCTAATATGGCTGATGATATCGGCTGGCTGATATATTGATCGGGCTGACTTTTGCAGAGGGAATGAGCAAAAAGGCTTTACAAACTCAAACTTGCCAAAGAGGGTGTTAATATGTACTGACACTGCAGGGAGCCCATTACTTTGCCTCAGGCAGTTTCCCTTTTTTTTATTTTTTATTTCCAACCGGTAAATGATGGATCAATATCAGGCATATTCATTGTAACAGAAATTTTGAAAAAAACATTTGCATACCACTGCACCTTTCGAACCATAGTTTGAGGCCACAAACTTATATAAAAGTGTGTGCTGCTGCGTTAACTCCCCCTGTGGCTCCCCTCAGCTTTGACCCGAGATATAAGGACTACTGAACACCTGAGTCAGGACTGACCTCTAAGTTCTGCTGGTGCAACACAAGACTGCTGGGCTCAGGGGAGTTGTGGTGGTCGGCTTTGCCTGAGGGCGCCAAGGCTATATGCTCTGCCCAAAATCATGTGTCTGCTGCCAGGAAGAAAAGGCACTCAGCAAATATGTGGGTGTGTGCGCGTGTGTGAGTTCTGACCTAGCCAGGGGCGTGAATAAAATTGTCCAGTAATTGCCCGATTCTGTCACTGAGATCATTACCACAGGTGTTTGAGCCCTTGCAGGTTGAGGTGGGGATGTAAGCCCGCAGAGCTTTGACAGAAAAACAACCTTTTTCTCCAGGTTTTTTTAAACACTTGGCATAAGGTTATAATGATTGGGTAGGTAGGGGCCCTTTCACTGTCACTGACTTTGACAGTTGGTCTTAATGATGTTGACATTTCAAATATGCTTGGGAGAAAATGTTGTTCAGAGCAGTCGCCCCCTCCCTTCATGTTATGAAAAACAAAATCACTGGCATGTGAAATTTGTGTGGTAAAGGAGGATGGGGAGGGGAAGAAGGAGGGAAGTGGTTGTATCAGGAATTGGGAAGAGGGCACAAGTTTTTTTCTAGTTGATTAGGCACTGAAATCATCCTTTGTGATAAGCGCGGTAGACGAATGAGGGAGGGAAGCTAAACCTCCCAAAGGAAGGCCTTTTGGGTTCTTTGCCGTCAGATTGACATGGGTGGGAGTTTTGTTCTGGGCTCGGTTTCAGGGGTGTGGATCCATTCAGAGGCAAGACTGGAGGCTCCTGGATTTATTCCGGCCCAGTGGGTAGCTGCAGCAGCGCTGGCGGGCTCTGCTGGAGGATTTAAACCACTATTGCGATGACATAGCATGCAACTCGCAGAGAAAACAAGAGCAGGGAAGCAAAACCGTACGCTCATTATCAGAGTCTACAGGAAGCTACAACATTGGGGATGGACAGAGAGCGATTGCTCCGGAATAAAAGCTGAAAGAGCAAAAAGCCGAAGCGATAGAAAAAGTAAAACATTGTGGAATGAATGACAGCAGAATGTTAGGAAAGAGCAAAAGAGGTTAAGGAAGGAAGGTGAGAGGGCTACTTAGTGACTGTGCAAAGGATAGAGAGCTTGTTGTCCACTGTTTGAACACAGCAGAGCCACTGTTTGCAGCTGCATGGTCCCTGTGGCGGAGCTCCATTTCTAGGATGCTGCGTATCCAAACAAACAAGCTCACACACGCACACACATACACACACACACACACACAAAGAAAGAGGCTTCTCATTAATGTGCACAATGGCGCAAGGCTCATTTTGGAGACCATTACATCCTGGTAAGAGCTGCTCGTTTGTCAAGATAGTGCCGGCATTACGTCTGATTTGTCTTCTTTGTTGTGCTACACTTGATGCAGAGTCAGTCCACTGAGTTTAAAACTGGGGCTGAGACAATTTTCCCTGTGGAAAATATTAACACTGAGTGCATTCATACACACAGGCATGGGAGCACACACACACACACACACACACACACACACACCCACACACACACAGAACATAGTATATTTGTTCTCCTGGCCTTCTTTCAACAGCGTGAAAAGCCCAAGGGAGAGTCTTCATTTTTGTAAACCAGGTGTAAGAGACAGGGAGCAGTTCATGTGGTATGACAGAATCTGTCTGTATCTAAAAGTGCAGTTAACAAGACCTTTACTTCGGGATGAGCTCAGCAGCTTTTCTGGGCCATCCTCACTTATATATTGTCCTTCAAATAGCACAGTGGAACAAAAGTCAGTTTTAACTAGTTTTAGCCGAGCAAACGATGCGGCTGCTGGGCTGTTTCACGGGGGAACGGCTGAATGGGGCTGTCTGCTGGCCTGTTCCAGGGTTAGAGATGATGAATGTATAAACTCAAGGAATGTGTGCTCAAGTGGAGAATTTACCAGGACTGTACATCCTGACCTTGGATCGAACGTGAAGAATATTTCCAACCCTAGACTGATTGATGATCTGTAGACCTGATCTCTTACCTCCAGTCTCACTGGATGCAGTGAAGGGTGACATGTAGCAACTGTTATGCTGATGAATTGGCTTCCTTATACATATAACAGATTCTTGTGCTTATAATCAGAAGCCCTCCATCTTAATGTTATCTGGATTGTCTTTTTCCAATAAAAAAATGACCGAGCTTTACAATCTGGCTGCTCCGCTGCAGTCATACGGGGCTTTGCTTTGGCTTATTGGTGAGCAGATACACAGTTGTTGCAGGGTTTGAAGAGACCAACAATTTATCAAATGTGGATTTGTTATAATCTGACAATCCTTAATGTCAGTCTTGGAAATCCGCAGCAGTCGAAGCCTGTTTTCATTGTACCTTTGGTGTCAGTGTGCCTGTGGAATAAATGTGAACTGTCATAATTGACAGACTCCCGCATTAAATGTGAGCAGGAGGCTGAAAATATATCACCAGGTTTATGTTGCATTCATGTCAGATTGGATTTACTGTAGCATGAACAAGTAGGATGCTGGCAGTGTCTATGGCAACGTATGCAACACCAATGCTTCTGCATCAGAGTGGGGATGTCTCAGGACCCTTTTTGAATCACCTAAACTTTCTATAGCTTTGGTCCTTTTCACAGTTTTTGGTGTATTTCACTTGGACGCTGCATGTCATTTTTTTTTGCTAGTGGATTTCTCCATCGTACCTGCACCGGTGCCGCAAACCCGTCTCTGCAGATCACAGAGGAATAGGCTTGATTGCTTAAGCCAATAACCACAAGTAGAGCTGATTGCAGAGACCCTCAACCATGAATAAGGGTGATTATTGAAAATTTGGAAAACTGCATTTATGGGCAAATGCCACACTATATAATGTTTGGTTGTGATGTTCCATGTCGCGCTGCTGATTGCCAAGTTCAGAGATTCTCAGTGAAACGGACGATAACGCAGATAAGGCTGCTTTGACAGAACATGGACTTTGCTTTATTGAGTGGAGAGTACGAAATAAGAAAATTGATGGTGTTTTGTTCCTAACAGCAGATTTTCTACCCCCCAAAGATCCTAAAAAAAATTCTTGTAGCAATCACTGATGCTTCATTAACAAACCAGTGATCAAGGCTTTTACCAAAAGAAGATAAAAGAAAAGTTAGCATATCATCTGTCTTACAAATAAATTACCCACTTTCTCAATGACTCACATACAATAGGCTATAATTATAATCATTCTCAAGGGTTTGGAGGGATGTGCTATATGGCTAAGTGTGTTGGCTATGCTGAGAAAGATCTTCAACAGTAAATGCTGCCTGTTGCTCTAGAGGCACTACGGTTTATTCTAGTCAATACTCTAAAGTAAAGCAGGTGGGGGGGGGCTGCCCCTCTTTCCATTCCCTCTGATCTTCTAGTAAATTCAGCTGAATATCTTTAGCACCTCCTCTGAGGAACGGGCTCCTCCACAGGGAGACTGGTATATTTGTAGAAGCAATCTGTCTACTTGAAGAATGTGTCTCCAGAGTGTCTTAACTCTCATTTCTTCTTACTGCCGACGCGAAAGAAGACACACAGCACTGTCTGCTCATTATCCTCGGGGTTTAGACTCTCCTGTCGTTTTAGATGAGACTTAGGACGTGAGTGTACATGTCCGTATCTGTTTGTTCCTGGCACCGAGATTGCATTCACACTCTCAGTGGACATCTCAGAAAATCCTATTTCAAAAAAATAAAATAAATATGATTCATCCCTTTTGTGGAAATATGGAGCTATAGGGTGTGTGTGTGTGTGTATTCTGTGAGCTTTTTTTTCATCTGTAAAATGGCCTGAATTTTGTGGTTAACTACTAATAACAAGTAATTTAAGACTTATTTGCAGGAAACTTTTTAGATATTTTTATTTTAGAGTGTGGAAAGTTGAAAGAACAATATTTTTGGTGCCCCCAGAGTCTTACTTATTGAATGCATGAAATTAATGCTTCAGTGCACTAAAAATATTATTTTCAGTTTAATGTAAATGGAAATCGGCTCATTTAAGGAATTTTATAATATCCAAGCATCCATTTTCTTTCTTTATATTGGAACGCTATCCATTTATCTAGCCAGTTCAAGGGGGGCTGGAGCATATGCCAGCTGTCATATGCAGCCTGGATTTGAAGCAGAATGGATGGTCACTGATATAATATTTACAAAATATATACAGTTGTGGTCAAAGGTTTACATCCACTCATCATGGGCATGAATGTCGTGGTAAGTTTGGGTTTTTAATGATTTCTGTGAGCTGTGTGTATATATATATATATACTGTATGTATATATATATATATATATATATATATATATATATATATATACTATGTGAAATATTGTAATATTGAAATTTTACGATCCCTCCCAGACGGTATGAACCCACGCTGACTGTTGGTGAGTAGTTTATGATTATTTATAAATTTTATTTTAATTTATTATTTTATTTTATAAAATTTCATTTTATAAAAAAAGTTAAAAACAGTTTTCCTAGAATTTTTGAGAATTGGTGTCTGTTGCCGGATTTGTACAGAGGTATAACGTTTGCTATTTTTGCTTTGTCAGGAAATATACAAGTTTGAAATGATAAATTATAGATGTACATACCGATATCATTACAATCCAAGGATTTCTTAATCTTACATTTCTTAACAATTTCATTTTCAGCCACGGCTGTGAGGCACATTGAGTAGGGATTTCTATCTATCAAAGGATCCAAGTTTTCCTCTGTTATCCCAGGATCAGTGATTTTTCTTGCTAAATCTGGTCCAGCAGTTAAAAAGAATTTATAAAAGATGCTGGCTGCAGCATCCATGTTACACTCTTGGTTATTGTCAATAAAATGCTCGGGATAGCTGTTCTATAATACTTCTAAGCATGCTGCATATTCTTTTAACATTATTTTCATCGTCTAATATTCTCTTATAGCATGCCTTCTTACTTCATTAACTTATTTCTATATTTTTTATGTTTAATTTCATCATCTTCAGTTTTCTATCTTATTAAATCAGGACACTGTGCTTTTCTTTTCAGATTCATTTTGCAGACTCTTTTTAATCCATGGACAATCAGCGTATATATGTTTTCTACTATATTGTTTTATTGGGCAGTTTTTAATTATATAATATTTATTTATTATAATGAATTCCTTATATGCACCATTAATGTCTTTTTTCTTTGATATATTTCACCCCAGTTCTGTGTTATTAAATCATTTTTAAAAGCATTTATTGACTCCTCTGAACTTAGTCGTCTGTATTCTTTTTTCTGTCCAGTTCATTAATTTTATAGTTCTTATCATAAACTAAAAAAACTGGAAGATGGTCACTGATGTCATTTATCAGTAGTGCACTTCTTGTATTATTTCCCAGGTCATTTCTCCCCTCAGTCCCAACCGGTTGCGGCAGATGAATGCCCCTTCCTGAACCTGATTCTGCCGGAGGTTTCTTCCTGTTAAAAGGGAGTTCTTCCTTCCCACTGTCGCCAAGTGCTTGCTCATAGGGGATTGTTTTGACTGTTGGGTTTTCTCTGTATTATTGTAAGGTCTTTACCTACAGTACAAAGTGCCTTGAGGCGACTGTTGTGATTTGGCGCTATACAAATAAAACTGAATTGAACTGAATTTGTGAATATGTTATTTATGAGAGTGGCACAATATGAGTTGGTCTTATAATTTTAGGATATAATCCTATACAGTACATTGTGTTAATAAAGTTATTTTATGTAGCCTCATTATTCAAATTGCAACAAAAATTTGTGGCCTCCAACTCCCCAGTTTCCTCTGAGTGTATAACCGAGGTTTTATGTGGTTTTATTACACGATGATGTGATCTCTGCCAAAGCTTGTGAGTGACCACTTTATTAATATACATTGTTACTAGACTAATGATGTGTAGGAACACAATGTTTATCAGTATTTCCTCATGTTTCACTTCAAACCAAAAGAGTTTGATTGGTGCAGTTTTAAAGCCTAACGTAAACAGAGCTTTAAATTTTTTGTACAACCTATTCTTTCTCACACACACACAAAGCTGGTAACCATGCAGTGCTCATGCCCTTTCTGTATGAATAACACATGAACCAGAGCTGGCTGGTAGCTGTGTTGTATCCCACGCAAAGCCCTTCCACGAGGATCAGGTGCTCATTAGAAGTGTTACTTCTAATTGTTCACCGTCCTTGGGCCTGAATGACCACCTTTCCATGTCCCAAAATCATCAAGAGTGTTTTTCTTTTCTTTTTTGGAAATCTGGCTGAAGCAACATGATTCAAACAGCATGAAGTCTCAGAACTACAAACCACAGAAGCAGACAAACAGGAATAGCTGAAGGCATCTCTTTCTTCCTCCCTTACGTGCACGCACATTCACAATCACTGTGCTTCTACACAGACGCTCCTTTTTCCTTTCCCCCCTGTGTTTTCTGATGTACACATAGACAAATGCGTGTTTTTTTTTTTGTGCTTTGCTTCTTACCCACTCACCAGCCCACACCTCTTACCTATCCCGGCCATCAGTCAGCCTTCCTGCTGTGCTGCTGATGTGACAGAGGAACCGTCAGAGCATCTCAGTCAGAGGCTCTGATGCTGAATCAGAGTGACAGAACGACAGGGAGAAATGCGCGGAACAAACAGCAAGTAAGATTGCACTGTCCTTTCACTTACAGCTCTCTGTCATACCAGAGTGCTGACGGAGTGGGAAAAAGTACAAATACCCTAAACACGCAGACACCCAAGCAATATGTACCTTCCCACACGCACGCATGCATATACTAACTGCAGCAAACACACAACTCTTTGCATTATAAATGGATCATTTCAAAAAGCGTTCTCGCTGATGCATATTGAGTGACTTCCAATAGCTTTTTTTCTTGCAAAGCATAGCACAAGGATTCATGAATGCCAGAACTGTATCCCCCTCACTCAGTATGTGACTTTGCCATCGTAGCCCCCCTCTGAGCCAAGCCGAGTTATTTACACAGCTTCGGGTAAGGATTATGTCCACGGGCCCTGATTGATTCCCATGCATGACTGGCATTAATGCGTCTGGGTAGCTAAACAGGATGGGCAGTGCACAGAGACACGACTGGCTCTTACCTCAATCAGGGCCTGGATGATCCGGGATTACCGGAGATTGCATCCATTCATTCCCTATGGATTGCAGTTTGGTGTGTCTCCAAGTTGCCCGCCTAGTGCTACATGCTAATCACTGCAGAGACACAGCATCTGCAAAAGACTGTGCCTAGAGATTGTAGTAATGCTTTCAAATGTAAAGTATTCTTACAGTACTGTGCAAAAGTCTTGAGCCACCCCTCCTTTCTTGTAATTTCTTTTTGTAGTCATCAGGAACAGTTCTCCAGATTTTTTGAAGGACATTCCAAAGCTCTTCTTTGGATGATGGTGTCCTTTTTTTCCCATTCTCTGTCACTGATCCCACACTGCTTCAGTAATGTTGAGGTCCAGGCTCTGGGGAGGCCAATCCACGACTGATAGTTTTTCAATTTTTTTTTTTCTATTCAGGTGTGCTTTTACTGCAGTGGCTGTATGTTTAGGATCATTCTTGTGCTTAAAAATTAAGCTTTTGCCAATCACAAGCTTTTCAGGTAGTACTGCATTGTGGATCAAAATTCAAAAGTACTTTCCTACGTTCGAAATTCCATCAGTTCAATCAATCCATAAAACCTGTTGCCACTGATTTTCAGTCCAGTTCTTCTTTAATTTTTCCCTTTTTCCCCTTCCTCAAGAATGGATTCTTGACAGCCGCGTGTCCACTGGGACCATCTCTGATGAGGCTTCAGCAAACAGCAGATTGATCAGGTGAAGCGCTAGATGCATCTCTCTGGTGCTTTCCTGGATTTTTTCCTATTTCTTCAGGACATATATTTCAGATACTGTTGCTGTAGATTGTTTTTTAGGCCTGCCATTCTTCTTTTGTCCTTCACTTGTCCAGTTTCCTCAATTTTCTTTTGAGGACGCACTGGACACCATGCTCAGATGTGCCAAGTTTTCAGCTAATAGCTCTTTGGGAAACACATTGTTGGTGCAAAAATACTATTTTATGCCTGTCAAACTGTGTCATCTTCGGCATTTTTCACAGATCCAACTAAAGAAATGGGAACAAATTGTGTGGTTTTGTGACAGGGTGCTAGGAACAAATTGGGTAAAGATTGAATGTAAAATGGGTTCTTTGCTACTTTGTCTGTTATGTTTAGAGGAAACACTGATTCATCCCTTTTTTTATGCTTCAATGACTGAGGTCAGTGTTAAGTGGCTTCACGAACAAGAAAAATAAGTAAAAAGAAGAAAAATAAAATAAGAAGAAAGATAAAATAAAAATCATCAGGTACAAGGACTAGACTGAAAATGAGTTAAAATGCCCAAAGCAAACTTTGAAAAACCCTTGAAAGACCTGAAAGACCTTCATAACGCCTGGAGAATTTGTTGCTGAAGACAACTTTAAAAATTTACAAAGAAATCTGAAGCTGTGAAAACAAAATACAAACAAATAAGGGGTGGCTCAAGACTTTTGCACTGCATATTGACATTTGGGGTAGTAACAGTTAGAAAAAGTACATTTAGATTTGGTGCAGTTCACATTGCCTATTGCTTTTGCTGTGGGCAGAATCTAAAAGCTTTGGCTGTGATTTTTAAATGTTAGATTAAAGAATCAATGACAGATCTGCCCACTTATATTCAAATGTACCCTTTAATAAGCATATACTGCAGGATCTGTGAGAACATTTTTTCCTGTGTGTTCTTTGCCAGTTTTGACACTGGTTCATTTTTCTATGATTTAGGGTCCAAAATAATCAAGCCATGGAGTACCATTATTGTATTTAATGTGGAAAATCAGTCCCCTTTCTCTCTGAAATAGTCATTGTGTGTTGGCTGAGTTCAGTGGAACAGTGACAAAAGAGATTAAGAGGCCCTAATTCTCCCTACTAGAGAATCTAGCCCGAGGGCCGGAGAAGGCTTTATATCCCTATCACCAGACTGGGCTGTTCTTTGCTTTATGTGTCCCTGGTCTCACTTGGAATCAGCAATGACAGATGCACTTGATAGTGTTCAACTGTGGCAAGAGAGTGGGATTCCCTGCTGGACTCTTGAGGACCTTTGGACCTCCAGATGGACCTTTTTTTTTGGGGGGGGGGCATGTGCGATATAACTGTACCACATTCTTCTTGGTCCATTGTTGGGTGACCTTTGACCTGGACATCTAAGCAGATATGGCTGCCTGTACATTCAAGCCAAAAAAATTCAGTTGCTAATCACTGACTGAGCACTCTTTATCTCCCAACCCATCTTTGAAGGATGATGCTTGTGCAAGTGCAAGTGTGCCGAACGCTAATGTCTTGCTGCTCCAGAAGGTGACTCCCATGCTCATTGAGTTAGAGATGAATTATTCTCCACTTAGCTTGGACAGAAAAGATGCTGCCTGTCTTCCAGTGGGCTGCATGGCTTGGTGTCAGTGGCGTCAAGGAGTGTCATAAATCACTTCTCAGACTGAGTTGCAAGTATGAATCATGCATGTGGAGGCTCACATAGTGCACAGCTCCTTGGATCTTGCTGCTCTTTAGGGCTTTTGGCCAGATGGAGCAGTTAGTAGTAGCAGGTAGTTCATTTAGTCTATAGCTATAGACCCTTGCTTGAGGTGAAGCAGCTGCTGGACAGCCTGCAAATAAATTCATCTGGTTTCTGTCCCCATCCTGGAACCTATAGATTTCAAGGGTTTTTAGGGTGCTGTGTTTGGTCAGGATGTGTTTTTGTGCGCCATCTCTCTGAGAATGAGTGATTCATTTTGTTGTGTCTGTGCTCTCTGCCTTAATAATGAAGCATTAGCTGGCAGGTTAGCCTAATGCAGTGCTTCCTTCTGGAGCTTCACTCTGTGATAGCCTAAGGGTGCAAACATAAGTGGATTAGAAAACACACAGAGAATCCACTGCCTGTTTTACAAAAAAAAAAAGGAGAAAAACGCACATCCCTGCTCCTCTGGTTCACCCTCTCTTTCCTTTCCTTAACGCACACCAAAGCAATGTTGCAAGTACATGCATAAGCATGAAGAGACCCTCATGCTGGAACATGATTCCACGGCGATGCATCGACGATGGCTTTGCCCAGCTCGGCCTCTTGTTTGAATGTTGCTGTGATGGTAACACGAGGTGAAGTGTGGCTTGCCCTCTGCAGGGTGGCCCAGCACCAACTGTGCAAACATGGACATTGGGCACAACCTAGAGCAAGGCGGCAGGAGAGAGCGCAATCCAGAGACTGGAAGAACATTGTGTGTTTCTTCCATTTTTTTATTTTTTTAAAAAAATTTTTTTTTTTTGCCAAAGTTAGGTTGCCTGCCTTGTGGCCTTTTGTACAGGCTGGCCATTAGTGGGATGTGATGATCCAAAGCTTTCCTCAAGTGACAGACATAATTTAATTCTACTTTGTGTTCCGCATTGGAAGAAAGGACATTGTGCAGTGGCCAACGCGGGAATATTTCATTAGAGTGAAATGTCCTCTGTTTGTCCTTCACTGAGTTTTCACTGAGCTCCCAAGGGTCCATGTGACGTGTGAATTAGATAAGAAATATAGTATGCCTTCCACACGCAAGGAAAAGGCACATTCATTACTTCACAGTTGCCACTGTGTGCTATAAGGCCTGCATAATATTTGAAAAGGTAGGCTGTCTTGCTTTTATTCAAGCATGGCCTGAGCTAAATATCTTTAGACAGAATTAGAAAATCTAAACATGACACGGGCTTCGCTTAATTCATTGACCTCATTTTTTTTAGCTTGTTTATTTGCGGTCTCCTGGCTGTTCAGCAGGCCACTTTAACATCGCGCAGGATCTTGTGCTAATGTCTCTCAGAAGGTGGACGTGCCTGCTTTGAGACTCAGAGAGATGAAGAGAAGAAAAGATGTCGGGCTATTAAATGATTTCAAACATTATTTCAGCCCTCCTTTTCATCCTTGGCAGGGAATACACATTAAAGCAGCAGAGTAATAGACTTTTAAACTAATTCTGTGAATGGCTGATTTAATGCCTGTATTTTAGAAGGCTAAATCAATATTCTGCTCCACCTTCAGGCTCAGCACTGCAGCCTCCTATAGGATATCTATAAATTGAGTGGATGATGGCAACCACAGCAAAGCCACCTACTCACATTAAACTCCATCATGAGCTGGGACAGGTATAGGTCACATTGTCCAAGTACTGACAGAGATTAATTGAGGTTGTGTGACTTTGTGCACTCACAGGGCCTCAGGGGGCACCTCTGCCCACTCTCAAATAACCTGGCAGTGCTCAGCCACCTTCCCAACAGTAACAGGTGAATATTTTATGAACCACGTGGATTTAAGAGGAAATTTCCTTGGTTTTGTTTTAAGTGGCAGCTTATGGCGTGCGTTGTGAGACAGGGGGATGTTGGTGTTTACCTTCTCTCAAGTCAGTCTGAAGATTTGACAGCCTGTTCCACAGACAGAGGCTGCCTTGATTGCAAACTAAACGTGGTCTCATTCTTCCTGGGCACTTGGAGTTTCTTTTTTGTTTTTTAAAGGGAAGGCCAAACCTGTGGGAGGATATCTAGACTGCACTTTGCAGGAAAGAATGGAACAGATGGCTATGCTGGAAGGAGATGTAACAACGCATTGCAGTGAAGACTCTATCTGTCATTTGTTTTTCAAATCTTCAGCTGCCTGGGCCTCTGTCTACATCTGCTAATGTTAACCTGCCTGGCTGGTACAAACGCATGGTTTAAACCACTTTTCATGATCTGGACTGTTTTATTGTTTGTTGGTACAAAGCATGCAGGACTTTTCATGATGGACCAGGTGATTTTCAGTCACTGGCTCTTCTCTGAATAGCTTACTTCCACTGTGTAGGCACTGTATGGTTTTACCTTTCTTACAGCCATAATACTTAAGATTCTGTCTTCTTTTTTCCTCCATTGCATTATTTTTGACTGCAGTTCCTTGAGATCAGCATTCGGTTGTGTAATCATTTTTTCTTCCTTTGATTTTTCTCTTGTAGGTGGTTTTATATTTATTGCAGTACAGGTTTTGACTTATGCCTTGAGCATCACCGAAGCAAAATTTAAGAAAGAGAGAATGAGAGTTCTGCCAGTGGGTTGCAGAAATGTGCAAAAGAAAAAAAAATCCTTCATTAGTGCTGAGGCTATTTTCAAATCTTGTTTTTTTTTTGTTATTGTTTTTGAATGTTTCAGTTATCTTCATACAAACTGTAGCAAAGAAAGAAGAATAGATCATACCAGAAGTTGGTGTGCACACCATTTTCCTTTAATACATTAATAGTTCTTGGTAGCTATCTTAACAGGTAGGGTATTCAAAGTAATGCCTTTCTGCATTTCTCCAGCAAAAAAGACAGGTACTGAAAAGCTAGCAGATGCCATGATTTACTTTCCAGAAAATTACCTAAACTTCCTCACTTTCTTCCTAACGTTAAGTTCTCAGATCTCTCGAACCCACGAGGCAGGCACTAATTCTCATTCACATTACAGTAATGTGATGTTGTGATGAGGAAAAGTAAATTTTTTTGCATTTGGTCACGAATTGCAAGTAGTTACGGTGACCAACTGATGGCCCAGAGGTTGAACATGCAAAACCCTCTACCTCATGAGGAAATTGCACAGGTTGCCAGGTGGGAGGCAATCTGTCTCCAAGCAATCGTCTGCAAACACTCTCAGAGAGGCTGGCGAAGGTTTGCGAATAATTGCCTGATATTTTTTTTATTCCTATATAAAAGCAAAGTTGCCAAGTGTCATTTTGCAGTTAAATTGCCATCCTGCAATTTCTGTTTAATGTGAATTTCTGTGTATGTAGACGGCAACAGTTTTGCAACAGACTCGACTGTCTTATTGCCATTTTATCGATGTGCCCAAGATACTTCGAATATGGAAGCTGACTGTGAGTGGTTGCAAACCTGGTCCTTGCTTTAAAAGCAATGATTTCAAAAGCAACAAGATTGCGAGTTCATTGCACATACTTGCAATAATTTTGGTATCCAACCACTAGTTTTCCTAGTGTGACTGTAGCATAAGGCAGAACAGGCTCTGCACTGACACCACCACCAGCACTGCATCTGTGGAAAAGAGGTACTGGAGGACTTGCCACAGCTCGTGTATTCTCTCTCTTTCATGCAATGCCAGGCTGACAACATAATGTTGAAATCAGGGCTACGTGGGGGCCCGAGCATCTGTTGCTGGATTCCTTGTTGTTTCCTTGATCTTATTACATTTCTGATAAAAACAAACCAAACCTTTTGCACTTCTGTAGTTTAAATTGCTAATTAAATATGTTGAACAGATTGGATGAATGGTACGTCTGGAATCCCACCCAGAAAATAAAGAAAGCCTCAAATTATCACAGCAATGCTGGGCACCATGTTGTGTTACATGCACTACGACATTGAATTGTTTATTTGGTGGTAAAAAAAAAATGCTGCTTAAAAACATTCTTTCATTTTTCAAATAGTATAGATATATTCAAGTAATAATGGCACTTAATTTGGTAATGTGTTCAGGATTCAAAGCACAAAACTTTGGGCTTTTGGAAATATCTCCCTCGGCTTGAGGCTTGAAGTCGACTCTGCTGGTCTTGACTCGGAGATCTGGCTCTTAGCCTTTACTGTGACCTTGGGACTAAAGAGATTTGTTGCTGGTAGCTTGTATTCATACTTGGGCATTGCTGGTTTTGATTATCTTATGTAGTTTCACACAAGAACTTAGAGTACCGTCCCCCATTAACAGCCACAGCTAAAGTGAGTATACATGTACACATGCAGCAGTAGCAAAAGCCAAGTCAGCATACTGCATCTAACAGTTCGACAGATATAGGTGATCCAATAGGTGCAGTACACGTTGTAAGTGGAGTGTATGCAAAACATTAGGTACACTGCCGCAAACACCTGCACACCTAAGACTTGAGTACATATCAGGAAAGCGCACAGTCTTTTCACAATGTGGTCATATCTGTGTTCCCGACAGAAACAACAAAAAACAAACATTCACATTATGTTCTGTGAGATCATGTCTGATCCTGTCTCCATGTGGGGGGATAATTTGTACTTAAATTATTACAGTGACAGTTGTCACATCCCAACTTTTTTGTGTGTTTTTTTTTTTACATGGTGAGCACGTAGAACTGAATGAGAAAACCGTGAAGACATATGGCAACGTCTTGCCAATTGGAAGTGAGCTACGCTGTAAATCAAAAGCTACTTTATTGTCTGTTTTACTGTAAATATTGCACATGATTTACAAAATGAACAGTGAGAACCGAAACTACCACTGAGTCGATAAACTCATCAGAAAAGTGATTGCTGAGGCCATGCATCAAGAGAGGAGCAGGGTCATTTTCTCATAGGCTTCTGTACAGACTTTTTTGTAACCGGAGTGGCCGCCTGCTGCCTATTAGAAAGAATAAATGTTTAAGGCTCTTCCGCGTTGGCTTCACTTTACAGGTCTGAGGGCTAAATCCATCTATGTTTATCTATTTGTTAATAAACATAAATTATAGCTTAGGCATGTAAATATTAAGAGTGGGAATTACCAGACACCCTATGATACGATATTATCATGGTACTGCACCCACAATAACTGCAGTAACATTTGCGATTCATCCCCTTTTGTTATGTCCTCAAACTTAAACTTTGCCAACATCTATTTTATCCAGTAAGATAAAGTGTCCTTATGCCGTATCAATTTTTTCCCCACCCCAGTAAGTATCTGCTGCAGTGGACCATGTATGACATCTGCTCCACTTACATGCACCTATATGTACACTTAATCATCCCTAAACTGTTATGTGCATTGTGCTGTGGTACTCAGTATGTGTGAATAGTTAGTTGTGAGTTAATTTAAGTTGTTGGCGTGGCAAAATCCTATTCAAGAGCAGGGACGGGCAAAACAATGACTTCCTCCTACCTCTGGATAAGAACAAGAAAAGCGTTATAATAAACCAGAATCCTCCTTAAATCTCTGCTTTATCGCTGCCCAGGGTATTTACCGAGATCTAATTATTTTAAACATGAACTAAAATACGCCGCTTCCTCTGCAACAAAGGATTTTTCTCAGAAAAAGGCAGCCAGGAGCCAAGCTTTTTATAGAGCAGCATTGTTACCTTGATGAACTCACTGTGAGCAATCTAAACCTGCCTTGATGTGGCTCACACAGGTTTTATTGAGCTCCATTAATGTTTGGACAGAGGTTGCTCTTTTAGTTCTGTTTTTTTTTCTTCTTTTGCCTCGGCGCTTTCTGGAAATGACATGACACAGTAACTAGAGCTATGGATTGTTTGCTTCATTTGGAAGCCTTTTCAAAGGCTCATCAGATCAATAGCTGCACAGTTTGAACATCCCCTTGCCATTTGAGGCTGCCAGGCACTGCTGTGTAATTTTTCTGTTACAGCAACACAGTTGTACACACAGAAAATACTGTGGATTAGTGCTTGTATTTATGTGTCACTGTGCATATTAGCGGCTGAGTATTTTCACAGTCTCTCAATCAAGGTTTAGGTGTATGAACACTCTCGCCTAGGTGACGATGTGCACATATGTGCCAATAAACAGCGCCCGTTCCCACATTTTTCGCTGTGCCGCGGATGTGCACAAGTCTTGGCGTGCGATTCCATCTGTCTCTGCGTTTGAATAAATGCACACTTTTTTAAATTGCTCTCCATAAACGTCAGCGCAGAGTACATCAAAAGCCCCATTGCCTCCCCTCGCGGCCCTACCTGCTGAAATTGCGTACCCTCTAAATCTCAGCGCCCGCTGCTCCATTCAGAGTAAATTGCCTTTTGTACACAAAGATGTGGCACGCTGTTGCATGAAAAGCATCTCAGGTTTCATCACTCTTTCCGACATCTCTGGCGCTCATCCTCTCTCCTCTCTTTTCCTGTTCTTTTTTTTTAATCTACCCTTGTTCAGATGAGATGCGGGGTGACGAAATCCGGAAGAAGAAAGCGGGTGTGCGGCTGGGTGTCGTCTGGATGTGCTGTTTTACAGTTGGGATGGAAGATGGTGTGGTTTGGATAATTCTTCCACTGTGGGGGGTGCAAGTGAAAGGAAGGCTCTGCTAGGCTTGCAGAGATTTGTGGGGGGTAAATGGAGATAATTAGAGAGTTTTGGAGGCACAGAGGGGGTGCTGAATCATCAGAGGCTGCTCCTCCTCTTCATCCTTCCATTCCTTCGCACATGTGATGAAATGTGGCGTTCGCCACTGAGAATTGTATCTTAAATGATAGCAATGCAAATGCAAATGAGCCTGTGAGGCAAACACCTGCATCCTTGTGCGGCTGCTTTTCCACTTCTCGTATGACTAATTACC
Source organism: Pterophyllum scalare (assembly GCA_024447675.2). Classification (NCBI taxonomy): domain Eukaryota; kingdom Metazoa; phylum Chordata; class Actinopteri; order Cichliformes; family Cichlidae; genus Pterophyllum; species Pterophyllum scalare. The sequence continues at coordinate 5,765 of JAMQGT020009196.1, read as the reverse complement.
ACTTGTGACTTAGACGAATGCTGCAGTGGTGATAAGGAGTTAGTAAGGATGTGTCTCCTCCAGCAGGGGCAGTGTGAAGTCCTGGGAAAATACAAAATGCAAAATAGGGTGTTAACAGGAAACCTTAGGAGGAATGAATGGAGAAAATCTTATGATGCTGCATTTAGAGGACACGGGAAATGGCAGCTTCTAAAACATAAACATAGCTTTTTGTTAGGGCAAATTAGTAATACTCTTTAATTTTCTGCTCAATGTCACCAACAAGAAGTGTGTCAAGTTATTTTCTAATTAAACCGAGTGCCAGCTCAGTCTGCAGGACTGCAGACACTGCAGGGCTGTGTAGTTTGTTTCTTCAACCCAGTGCATAAATAGAACTTACCCCAAAACTAGGCCTGCAACTAATGTGTCTCAATTGATCTGCTGAAGAAACGCAAACTATTACAGTTACCCAGATCCCAAGGTGATGCCTTCAGATTAGTCCAATATCCCGAGAAATAATTAAATTTGCAGCCAGGCAGGAAAGAGAAAAGCTGCATGTTCTTCAGTAAATACATGTTCTTTTTTTCTTTTTCTTTTTTTTTTTTTACCATGATAACATTTTATAATCATCCAGTTAATAAATTTTTAAATAGTTAGTTAATTAAATTAATTCATAAACTACTGTTTTTACTATTTACTATTAAACAACAAAGTGTCTTTAATAATAATAATAATAGATTTTGCTTATTTATTTCATTAATTATATAACAAAATATTAGCTTGTAGTCATTGCATTCTGATGACATGGAAATCACAGAATCTGACATACAACATCAAATTATTTATTGATTACAAATGTTACTGTGTTACTACTGTGTTATTACTGTATTTTGTGATGAACGTTTCATTACTGATTGTTGAGACTGTTTTCATTTGGTGGCATCAAATGTTACCATTTTGTCGAGGATGCACAATCATCATTTCATTGTTTGTCAAAAGTAAATATCTATTCATTTAAATTAAATTAACTGTCAACTAAACATTTATTAGCAAATCTACCGCTCACCCTTTGAAAGTTGAATGAAGTGTAACCTCCATTATGTAAGCTTAATAATGATTTATCAGCCATTATTAATCAAAATGAGTTGAAACTCGAACAAATACGGTAGAAATATAATAAATTGCCATGTCAATATAATATAAACAAACAAAAAATGTGACTGTAGATCACACGAGACATCACGTCTGTGTGCAGACTCAGTATTTATGGTAATATAGTATCAAGGCTCTCTGAACAGATTCTCCCACCAGTGATGGTGATCAGTCCCTACCTCTCACTCTTCATGGTGGCTGTTATTGAATGAAGGTGAGGCAGAAGAAACCCACAAGGAGAAAAGGAATGCAGCACGCACAGATCAGCTGATCGATGAATTAATTATTTGAATAAACACATTATTTAAATTGATTTAAATAGTGTTAATACAGCAGTCCACTGACAGCTTTGGGAGTTATGTTTCTGCCTCACATGCACAAATATTACGATGTAGGATTGTCAATTTCGGTTTCACCTATACGACAGTCTGTAATTTTTCTTAATAGCCTTCAAATAAGCTTTAAATCGGAGCATCTGGATGGCTATAAAAACTGCTGGGAACAAAGGGAACAAAAGAGAGCGAAATGAGCGAAATGTGACCACCAGGTGTTTTCACTTTTCCTGCTGAGAGAGGTGTTTAAATGTGCATAAGCACCGTGGTGCACAATATTGCCACCTACTCTACTCACAGAGTGTTGTGTTTCATGTGACAGAGCTGCTCTAAAAGCTGAACTAGAACGCACATGTGCCACTTCAGAAGTGAAATGTTAAAAAACTGGGCAAGCAATCTCTAGAGAACCCTTCACTCAGTGGCTTTGGAGCGCTACAAACACACTTAAACACTTGTGTGGTGTTGTTTTTAACAATCAGGTCTTTCTAACACAGATTCCCACATGAGACGAATGCAGCTTAGCTGTGTTTCTTTCCTCACTTCCCCTCTTCTCCCTGTCTCATTTCTCACTTCAGACATTCTCGCCTCTTAAGCTTACTCGAGTCTTCCTGTCGCAGCTCTCTTGAGCACCTATCTAGCCTGTCATGCATTCACACTCCCCTCCTCCTGTGTGTGTGTGTCTGTGCGTGTGTGCGTATCTACATTTGATGGTCTGAGGGTGTTTTTTATCATGAGTGGAGATAATAAATCCAGTCGTCCTTCAAGGTGTTTTACATCATACATCATCATATATTGACACGCTTGCGTCTTGCTCATTTCCTACATGAGCGAATCCATCTTGAGTTTGGGTCATAGAGACAGCTTTTAATTCTTATGGACAAATTAGATCTCCTATACACGATCGCAACATTGTCCAAGTGAACGTCCGCGATTGCGTACCTGTATTTGACGGCACAGATGCTGACTAGACAACATATGTTGACACGTCTCAAAGAACAGAACAGGTTTTTGAGTTTTTTTTGTCTTCGGCTGCGTTTGGCATTTCAATGTCTCTTGCGGTTCAGTGTGACCAGTCATAATTTTTAAAGCGTCTGCACACGTTAGTTTTCGAAAACAAAAATGTAAAAACTATACAGTTTCCAGCAGATTGTTCTGATATAAGCAGGGACTCAGTCTCCCTTTTGTCTCTTGCCAAAGCATCAGTTCACCTCCCCTAGTGTCTCTCAGCTCCAGTGCTTCGTAGCCATAGTGTGCGTTCAGTTTTAGGTTTCAGAAAGTTTGTAGCTTGTATTTTGTACTTTTGTATTTTACTTTTTGCCCTTTTCTCCCACCTGGAAGTTGAGAAAGGTTTATTTTGGGTCCCGCCCACTTCCCTTCGCCCCATAGTTGCTTGAAGTTGCTGAATGTCATTAACTTTGCACAGTCTGTGGTTGCAAGGTTGCTGCAGATTGCTTCCAGTGTGGATGCAGATTTAGATGCACACTACAAAAGTAAGGTTCCACTATTGAGTCGTTCTTGCAAGAGACCTGTGAGAGACCTCTCCTCAGAGGCCTGACCTTACCTAAAGGTCTCTCAGTGGGGTCGGGGAGATTGTGACAGGCAATCTGTACCATTTTATTATCTCTGATAGAACACTCAGGTAAAATAATGGCCAGATTTAAGAGTGCTTTCGTGGTATGGAGAGGATATAGCCCATTTACCCAAACCATAATAAATTCAAGTAAGAAGCAACTGGCTGATAAAAATTTTCATAGAGGAACCTTTTAGCAATTCCTGCAATTACAGCAATCATATGCTTTGTAAATACCTTCAAAAGCTTGAAGAATTTTCTTGACCTGTGTTTCACTTTTCAGGCTACGAGGCAGTTACTTCGTTGCATCCTGACTGGGACTAGTTGCGCCTAAGATGACTGCAGGAAAAAAAAAACATTTTCAAGCAGCTGGGCGTGGTTTTAGAAGTTAACACAAAATGAAACACTGAATATATTCTCTTTGTAATCGATCTTCTTGTGGAAATATGGTTGAATTGAACTTCATTAAAAGATTAGATGGGAAAGGATAGTGCTCTCCTTGTGCGCTTAATGAGCTGTAAGATTTAAGTAGAATATCTTCATTAAAGAAAAACAAATCGGATTTTAATGATTATTAGTGTTTTAATTACAGTGCATTGAGCATTTGCGCTGTTTTGTAAAAACTGTTTGATAGTTTGGGTTTTCCTCTCTCCTCTCACAGCATTTGATGCGATGCCATACATTTCATTGTAACTGCTAACACAATGAGATTGTTGGTTCCACGATGATTAAATCTTCCCTGTTTACCCCATGCTCAACCATATATCAATTCCCCACCCTCCTTTTCTACTCTGTTTTTTGTTTCATTCCTTTAGTACTTTGTCAGTGCAACAATTTAGTTTCTGCGGGGCAGTAATGAATGTTTCATTTTATTTCATCCTGCTTTCTCTATTTTCCTTCAAAGTGCCGACTGCATTCTTTTACTCTCCAAAGGGCTGAGCAGCAGTATAGTGCTGCTGCTTCACAGTCAGCACCTGCTGTCTTCTTAGATCATTGCACGGTACCGGGTTCCTGCCTGGCAAAGCAAAGTTTTGGGCTGGCAGACCCTAATGATCCTCTGAGGAAAAGACTTTCAGCACTATATAGTTGTATAGAGCAAAGCAAAACATGCAGCACTGCATCATGTAAGACTCAAACAATGATTGGAACAAACAATCCTGACAAGATGTTTGAATTGCAAAGCTTAATAAGACAGAGATAATTTATACTTTATGGTTTTAAAGGATGAAATATTTAGTGCGGTTTATGCTGGTTTTACAAATAAAATCAGCTTGTCGTGTTAAGTAGTGTTCAGTTTGCAAGACGAGTTGCACAGTGTGTCTGTTTGACTTCAGGGGAGCTCTGTCAAGTCTGAGAAAATAACCCTAGATGGTGCAATGGTGATGTCATCATGCCTTGAGAATTTGTTACAAAAAGCCTTGAATATCTACTGAAATTTAAAGCGGCAAAGGCAGTCTTAACTGCTGAGTTACATTGTAGGGACAATCGTGCCCAGTTTTTTTGTAAGCTTGACCCATACTCAAGGAATTAAAAATTTGTACTCTGCCTCTTTTGTGCCACCGTTGTTTTTTTTTTTTTTTTATCAGTTTCTTTTAAATTGATGCAACACTAAACTATTGGCGCATCCCTTTAAAATAGGTGCCTTATAATCAGAACCTGACTGATAAAGTATTTTTTAAGACCAATATCGATATTTGGTGATTTAAAAATATGATATATCAGCTGATATTTATTACCTGTTTGTGCTCTGTCTGGATCACCCGGTTGTTGTGTTTGTGGCGTTCCAAGCACACGTTGTAAATGGGGAAGTTCCAGAGTGCCTATCAGCATCATATCAACCATCAGACTCATAACATGGTTGAAGGGTGTTTGCTTCTTTACTTTTAATTTATTGGCTGTTATAAATTTTGATACTGATATATCAGCAAATGGCTGATATTGGCTAATATATTGGCCACACCGATATATCGCCTAGGCTCAAATTCAAATTGCCAGAAGAGATTAAGAGGACAAGAAATTCATAGCAAAACATGCACTTAATGCATGAGGCAGCATAGCGGTGCAGCGGATAGCATTGTCTCCTTACAGCAAGAAGCTTCTGGATTTGAACCTCCTGGTCAGTTGAGGCCTTGTTGTGTATAGTTTGCATGTTCTTAAAGAGAACATGAAAAACTGCTTGTATTAAACCTAAAAAACTGTGACTTCAAACACTTATTTTTTAAATCGAGCTTCACAGACAGCAGTAAATCGGGTAGTTTTTTTTTAGAGTAGGCATGTAAATTAGCCACAGGAGTGTTTCATGTCCACTTTAATTACCTGTGGGTATGGATGTAAGTGCAAATGGTTGTTTGTCTCTTTGTTAGTTCTGTGGAGGATAAGAAACCTGTCCATCGATTCTGCCCATGAAAATGAACTTTACACTTTTTAAAATGGTATTAAAACCAGTTCATAAATAAAAAAACAAAAATTTAATTCTATATGCCAACATTCCATTATTTTCATTCATCAAAGTGTATAATGAGCAGTACAGGTGTCATGAAAAAGTTGATTTATTTCAGTAATTCCATTCAAAAGGTCAAACTTGTATATTATATTCATTCATTACACACAGACTGATATATTTCACATATTTGTTTCTTTTAATTTTGATGATTATAACTGACAACTAATGAAAACCCCAAATTCAGTATCTCAGAAAATTAGAATATTACTTAAGACCAATACAAAATTTT